>JAMKQA010003924.1:0-23227 GCA_024699735.1 Posidonia australis
TGGAACAGTCTGTCGCTCTTGATGTCGGTATATATATTTTTGAATTAATGCTAAGACACTTAAAATCTTTTTCACGTTATAATATTTATGAAAATAAGCACAATTGAATAATCATCAAAATTAATGTAATATTTCTAACAATTTCCACAAAGTTTAAGGACATAAATGCAATTTGGTTAGATTCTAAGGACTAAGAAGTAATTTCTACAAGTCTAAAGACCCACATGTGATAAAATAAGAAAGTTAAGGGTCCAAATGTACTTTATATAAACCTTAAGGGCTAAAAAGTAATTATCATAAGTTCAAGGGCTAACATGTAATAAAACATAAGTTAAGGACATAAAAGTAATTATTTTCATTACATCTAAAATTAACATAAATTATCCAAAATTCACCAAAACATCCATAGATGCCAGAAACACACTATCATGCCCCTATGTTCCACTTTTTAACAAGAGGGAGGCTACAGAATGTGTATCGTTCATCGGTGATGGTCTCGATGCCTACTTGATTGCGACAATGGCGAGGGCGGCGACGCAACGGCAAACTCTCGACATGACGACATAGCGAAGATGTGGCGGTTAACGTGGCGTCTCAACACCAGTCTAGGCACACCTCACCTCCTTCTCTCTCTCTTCCCCAATGCCTCTTTCTCTCTCTCTCTCTCTCTTTATCTCTCTCTCTCTCTTCACACCACTAGTCTACTATTCTTCTTCTTCCCCCTTCTCTCCACGACATCAATGACATGGAGGGGCAACGACAGACAACAATAGGTCGATGGCAGCGTTGCCGACGCTACCGACATCACGGAGGGGCGGTCCCCCCCTCCCCCCAGTTCCTCTCCTTCTTCCTCACAGTTTGCCCCCTTCCTCCCTCTCATCGGACTGCACTGACACTTCCCCTCACTCCCCATAAGACGACAACAAGATCAAGCGGTGACGACCAACATAAGCAGTGGTGAGTGGTGGCGGCACATACTCCATTTATGTTTGCTGCACCTAAACTAATCTAAATATCTGCTTTTATTGTTTGTTTTGAAGGAAAGGAAATGTTATGAAGCACGAGGACGTCGCTGGACAACATCCTGTTGTTGATTCAATGAACTGAAAAATCCACGTCCATCACAACCACCACATCTCCCCATGGTACCTTGTCAACCAACGAAGGCGAATCGACAAGTGGCGATCACAAAAGAGATGACCACGTGAGTGGACACGACGACGACTCTACACCATCAATCCCCCCTCAAGCCAAATCCACAATATCAACTTATGCACACTCATGTTATGCATATATAAATTAGATGATGAACATTTATATCATACAAATCATCTTAAATAAAAGAGGAATCATACTTCTACAATTCACTTCTCAATGTTGTCTTCAAACGATGACATCTTTGTCTATTTCCTTTTGAGTGGCATGTTCGTCTTCATTTTTTTCAACACAAGAGAAACAAATCAATTGAAACTTTATCCGTCTTAATTGATAAACTATATTAGCCTTTTTTCCAACATAAATTCCAAATGCATTAATATCCAAAGAAAAGTAAGATGTGTCTCTCACTAATCTTATGCAAATATCTGCAATCAAATCTCATTTAAAGCAAAGAAAGAGCAATCATATCTTGTAGATAGTAATTATATCTCATTTTATGATAATCATAGCTCATATAAGCAAAAATTATATGTCATGTAAGTAGAAACCATGTCTCATGTGAACACATACAATCAAATTTATCAAAATAGATTACAGAAATCAAGTCTCATTTATCTCTCACTTTGGTGGCAGCAGAGAAGTGATATTGAGAGAGACGTTGTTAGCAGCAAGGGTGTTGAGGGATCATGGCAACAGAGAAATGGCATGGACTTGGTAGCAAGGGCATGAGAAGGTGGTCAAAAGCTCAAGAGAGAGATGTGGCGAGAGAGGACTAGGTGGTCGATGACTAAAGGATGTGAATGTAGAGTGGCGTTTGATAGATAGGGTGCTGCTCAACAGCTAGGGATCTCATTAACAAAAGAAAAAGATGAGATGGTGCTCGACTCGACGGCTAAGGCTTTCGTTGACGAAAGAAAAAAGGTTGGATGGTGCTCGATTAGGAATTTGATGTTGTCAAGAGAGAAGACGGATACAAGGGTGAGAGAGGGAGAGAGAGATAGGAGAATGTTAGGTGATCAACATGAGAGGATGAAAGAGACAGGTGTTAAGGTTTGAGGAAGAAGAAGGGGATATTTTATGTAAGGGCAAAATGAAAATGAAGAAAGTGAATTGTTACAAAGGGAAATTAAATGATCTTATCTTGTCAATTCCACTTTTGAGTGGAATTATCTTGCCAATTATACAAATGATAATTACACACTAGTGGTTGAATGATAATTACATGTATTCAAGTTGTGTTTTTTGAATTAAATCACTTGTGTTTGAATAATAGTTCTTTGTTAAATGTTATTAGTTATAAGATTTTTTTATTACTTTCATTAAATCCCTTTTTAAACCCTTGTTTCTTGAAAAAACGTCTAGAAACCCAATTCATGTCGATGTCATTCTACATTTCTTGAAACATGCTAGACTCACATCAGATTCAAGACATACTTTGATATAAATTGCATAACATAGTCTAAAGGTACGCGTCCAAACTAGTTAAACCAATTTAAATATTCAAATCGAACCAATTTTAGTGGTTCAATTTGATTTTTCAAATCTAGTAGTTTAGTTTAGTTTGAAATACCTACAAATCGATCGATATGGTTTGGTTTATGATTTCAGAGACAATTTAATTAAACCAAATCGAACCTATAGATTATGTCTGTACATTAAATATTAAAATCTAACACTAACATATGTAACATATTACATTAAATGATACAATTATATATGTTACATACTTAAATTCTATATTAACATTATATTAAAAGAATATAAGAAATTTAATTAACATTATATGTGTTAAAAAACTTAAGTCTTTCTTTAGATGTAGAATAAAAAAAAGTAGGAATACGTGGAAAGTAGTATTAGTATTCTGATGGTATTGCTATTTAGTTTGGAAGTGATTTTCTTTTAAATGTGAATAAGTGTGTATAGGGATATATTATGGTTTAGATGAAAAGTGGAATAAGTATCAGAATAAATGTTGGAATAAGTGAAAAACATGTAGATTAATAACAATAAACTTGATTATTAAGATATATATCTAGTTTAAAATATGTATACATTATATTATATATGTATTAATTTTTAGACAAAAAATAAACACTCCGTATGCATACTTGTATGAGAATAACTTGGCGGAATAACTTTATTCCATCTTTCCCGTGAAATAGCTATTCTAGAATAAGTAAATCAGGATAAGAATTATTATTCTGTTTTTATTTCACTTTTTTGACTTGTCAAATGGAATTATTATTCTAATTCTAACTTTATTCCTGCTTTTATTCTCGGATTCAAACATGGACTAAGCATCTAACCTTACTTTCCATTTCTGGTTTCCCACTTCCTAAGTTCCTATTTCGTTTTCACACGTAACATTAGTCCATCACACCGCTTCTAGTCTTCCTCTTTGTGAGATCAACCGCTAGATCCATGGGGATAATAGGTATCGAGATGTCGTTCTGGCCTCCAATCCCTCCACTATACACCAACACACCAGACTCCCTCTTCCTCTTCCGTTGTTCCTACTGTAGAGTCTCATCGAATGTTGGTCTCGTCTCGTCTCGTCTCCTTCCTCTACCAAATCACCTTGTTGAACTGTCCTACGCTAGACTTCCTCCAAAGGAGAGTGAAGATGGGAAGAAGAAGTTGTAATTGTAGAAGACCGTTCTCTCCTAGTTTCGCTTTCTTATGTTTGGTTTTGATTGATGGGTTGTCATTGCACTCAAATTTAAATTACATGGTCTAAAACATTTTGTTGCTAATATAATTGTGTGACTTCTTGTATTAATAATTTAATACCATTGTGTGCATCTCTGGCATTGGACGATGATGACGGCTCGGAGGCTGGAGAAAGAAGGTTGTGTGACTTCTTGTATCGAAAGTGCAAATGCTCCGATACCAACCCGCCACCTCTCGAATCTCGATCCCCTCTCTGGCTCTCTCTCCCTTCATCCCCAGAACATCACACAATCGATCGATCAAACATTCGTAACAACAACACCAGCAACAGGAGGCGACGAGCCATTTCTCAATTTTCAATATTTTTAAGGACACGGTGGTGGAATTCCGTTGCGCCATGGCCACCACCAATCTCCTCCGAGCCCATGCCTTCGCCAACAACCCCTTGCGCGACTTCAAGCTTGAACCATCCTCCGCCCTTGAAGCCCTCACCTCCGCCCTCGCGGGCACCGATTCGGTCGACCACAAGGTCCTTCCCTTCCGAAAGGGTCGCCCTTTGGCCCGTTCCTCCTCGGTTGGGGACTCCCCACCAGTGTGGCGTCTCGTTTGGCTCCCGCCCTCGGACTTCAGGGAATTATTCTCCGCCGATTCCTTCGTCTTTCTCGGTGGGGAGGGTATGGGCACGCCCTCCTACTGGGCGACTGATGTGTCTTCTGCTGCACTTGATTTCGGTGGCTCTTCTTCCTCCTCCTCCTCCTTTGTGGAGCTGAGGACCCTCATGGTTGCAACGGACTGGGCCGATGAGGACACCATGGGACAGTTGGCGATTGCTGGTCAAGTAATTTTGCTCCAATCAACACCTTATTATTATTGTACATGTTTTATTTGCTATGAGCAAGTAAGCATCATTTTGTGCCTGTTTTAACAACTATAATTAGATAAACGTGACACTAGTTCGGTGTCGATAACATCATAAATTAATCAAAATTGGACAGAGACTCCGCATATGAAAATGCACCAATAACTAGGACAGACAACGAACTCCACCAAGCACAAGTTTGCCATATTTCCAAAATTATTCTGTCAAGACGACAATTATTGACGTAGTTATTTTGTTTGTTATTGCCAATTTGTTCACTTGATGGGAATGATGATATGAAGTTCATAGAGACTGGTAAGCACTATTATGCTGAAAACCAAGAAAAGTTGTTCAAATTCTCTTCTCAAAATTGATCAAGCGACATGTACCCTGCGAGTATGACTGCGAATGCACTGATTTTTCTTGTATGGTGTGTGTGAAATTCATTACTGTCCTTGTGAACTCTGCACATTTCTTAATTTCTCCACCAATCCGTTTTTGTTTTCATTTCGAGAGTATGAACATCTTCAAGATTACTTCAAGTCATTTGTTCATTTGCCTAGATCAGGCAAAGGCATTGCTTGAATGGCACAACACATCACGGTTTTGTGGGCATTGTGGAGCCACTACAACATCTCTTGATGCAGGGAGACGAAAGCAATGCACAGCAGACTCATGCAAGAAGAAAGTATATCCTCGGGTGGATCCTGTATGTTCTCTAACTTCATGATTACAAACAATAAATGAGAATAGTATTTCCAAGACATAAATATACATAAAGATACTTCATCCCCTGATTCTTGTTTACATAGAGTTAGTTCCAATATTTATCATGGCAGATGATTTGCTATATATTGGCTTCTTAGCAGGTTGTCATTATGTTAGTTATTGACAAAGCCAATGACCGTGCACTTCTGAGCCGACAGTCGAGGTTTGTGCCTCGTATGTGGAGTTGTCTTGCTGGATTCATAGAGGTAAAATATAGTTGTTGCTGGGAATTGAGATGATATCTGTCTTAATTTGGTGGCCAAGTGAAATTGCTTGTGTTACATGGCATGAGTTTCGGAATATCTAAGTATGAAACCTGTCAGACCAAGAAAAGGTTGGGGTTTTATTTTTATTGTTTGCTTTAGATAAGGCTGGGATGCCAACATAAATAAAAACAAAATAACAGTTGAATATGAGATTTAGGAATTGAGATGATGTTTGAATTAATTTAGTTGTCAAGTGAAATTGTTTATGTCACATGGCGTGAGTTTTGGAATATCTAAGCATGAAACCTGTCAGAACAAGAAAAGGCTTGGGGTTTATTTTTATTTTTTGTTTTAGAAAAGGCTGGGATGCCAAGATAAATTTAAAAAACAAAATTACAGTTGGATATGTGATTCAGGAATCCTACCATTTTTACCTTTTTGGGTTTTTGATGCCGAGGTAAATACTGTTTAATGATAGACATACAATTTTGTTGTTAATGCTCTCCAACAAAGACCAGTATAAAATATCAGCTGGCATTCTGGAACTTATAGATGCATACCTGCATTAGAAATATTTCCAGTATAAATGGGAAACACACTTTCCATTCACCTGCTAAATATAAAAGAAATGATTGTTATTATTAACATTTCCTAGCCAGGAGAAAGTTTGGAAGAGGCAGTTAGGAGAGAAACTCTAGAGGAAACTGGTGTTGAAGTTGGTGAAGTTGTCTATCACAGTTCCCAACCATGGCCTGGTATGTTTTTCTGCTTCATTCATTCTTCTTCTAGCAGCATGTTTGCATCCATGTCAACAGAAGTGATAGTGTAAGGAATTCCATCTGAGTTTTTTTCTCAAGGAAATGGGTTCTGATGCACATTGAGTGACAATTTTTGGAGATCCTTTCATATTATTTTGTTTGTATTACTGATCCTATTATGAAACTTCTGATGCTTGTGCCACTCTCATTTTGCAAAAGAAATGTTTAGAGATGGTTTTCTCAACAAAAAAAAAAAAAAAACTCTTATATTAGATAGTATTGCATCATCCATTGAGGATGTTGGCACCAAAATGATAATGATTATATATATGATGAAATCATCTTCAGGTATACGAGACTTTATTGATGTCTATATGGAAGTCTCGATGGTCATGGATACCTATGAATCCATGGTATGTGAGTTAAATGTTCCTTGCATAGCATACACCACTATATAGATACACATTTGGGCAATTGAATTGTTGTGTGGTCCCTCAATTATGTTGGCGTGAATTGGCTTGTTACTCATTGGGTCAATTGGACATGCAATTGCAAGCTAACAGTGCAGTGGCTTTGCTACATACTAGCCAACTATATATGACCACGTATGATGGGAATCAACCATTAAGTATTATTATTAACCAGACCCACAAGATTGATCCATATTGTGCACATACCATGTGGCAGAAATATACATTCAAAATAGGCCGGCAGATTGTTAGTGATCGTTGAGAAAAGGATGGGATCAAAATTCCAAGCTTTTACATGATTCAATTCAGCATCAAGGAGATCCCAATGTTGTTGATCATTTGACCTGGTCAATGGGACTGAGGAAAGAATCTATTCCTCTTCTCCCACAATGGCACACACAGTCAATGTGGGGAGGGACGTTCGTAGATTCAACTCTCCACTTTGTGCGTGATCAGCAACCATTGTGCAAGCTCTTCGCTATCTATATTAGACGTCAACGGCATCCAGCATAGACCAAAAGATAGAGAGAATAGAGGAGAGATCAAGAAGAAGGAAACCCACCTGGAGATATAGAGAGAGATCTGACCTGGAAAGAGAGCTTTCACCTGCAAGAGAGAGTGCTAGTGAGTCCGCCGCCATTGCCAAGCTCATCACAAATCTATTGCAGCTCGTCTGTTCCTTGTTTTCTCAACAAATACTTGGTGGGTGGGAGGTTTACTAGGCGTCTCCATGCTTATATGATGTAGGATAGGTCTCATAGCATAGCATGTTTCATAGGTTCTTCCATTCATAAGCATCTGATATGATACAGCAGTAGGTGTGTACACATTACGTTACTCATGTAACTTGTGGCTATGATGCAATAACATGGCCTTTATATATACCAAGTTTCTATGTTCTTTTCGTGATATCTGACTACGTACAGCAACTTTCTTGCATAAGATGCAATGTGTTCGCAACTCTCTTTCTTCTTGGGTTCAACTCCTGCTGCCATACAATGTGTTGCATTGCATGGGTATATATTGCACATACAATGTGCACATATCAAATAATGTATCTCGGTATATATTGCACATGCTCTTTCTCTCTATATATGGGTCTTGTTCTTCATGAATGTGTGTGTCTAACTATAAGCTTTATCATGCATTTTTTATTTTTTGTCTCACTCATATATTTGTTTGATATGTGGATCAGTGTTAGCAAGTTTGTGAAAGTCTGACCAGTCTATTTCATCCTCATGTAGGATTTGTGATGTCATAACTATATGTGCAAGCATCCATGTTCACTTAATATGTGCCCTATATGCCCTTAAATGCAGGCAATGGTGTCAAACATGTATGAAATATGTCTTGTTTGGTTGACATGTACAAAGGGCATTATATTTCATATCTCATATGTGCCGTCATCTAGCATGTGTTCATGTATAAATATACAATGAGTTAATATCTAAACAAATCTGTCCTTACTATAGATGATGAGGTCTTTCATTTGCTTGTCCATCGTGAAAGTCATCCTATGATTTAATTTTGATGAAATCAGAAATAACTTTTAAAAACCACCTGAATTTTTCATTTTAAAATTAAAAATTCAAATTTCCTATCATCTCATTATTAAAACTTCCATCCCTAAAAAACAATCACCCTTTAGATGGCAACAACAACCTTATCGCTAGTCGTCGGTCACTATCGCCACCCTCTCCTTCGTTAGGTCGCTCTTTGCCGCCCTACATTCTGGACTCAGACGACAATCAGACGACAATCGATGTGTCACCCCACTTGGATGATGTGTGGAGGAGCTTTTGGAGGTCACTTTTCCCATTATTGAAGGGCGACTTAGCGAAGACGGTCGAGCCGTTGATTTGGATCTGTGACCATGCTGGTGGAACCCTGTATGGCTCTCTTTACGGTGCATGGAAACACACGAGGAATCTTGATACGGTCACGGCGAAGATGGTGAATCCGGAGAAGAAGACTAGACTCGGAAACACCAAGGAAAGATAAGAAAGGATAAGGAAAGGAGTCGTCATCTAGTCTTTTAATGGAAAGACGAGAAAAACCAAACATGAAGAAAAATCAAGAGGAAATCAAGGTAAAGAAAACATGTATGCTCTGTGTTTAATGGATGTAGTGCACAAATCAATGCGGGCCAGAGAAAGGGTAACGATTCTTGTTACCCGTGGGGAAGGGCTTAGACACCCCCATACGTTCGAAGAAATCGGTCTTTCTATATTTCCTACTTGTCAATGGTTTATTGGGTGTGTACTTGCCTATTTTGAATGCATATGCTAAAGATGATTGAAAAACATGCCAAATCAAAGAGAAGAAATGAATAAAAGGGAAAAAGTTAATCCGAGAGACAAATGTAGGCATTGAGAATGTTGTTTTATTGTACGCCTGTGGGTGATGAGGAAAATCATGAAAATCGAGAAACTCTCGGAAAACATCACGTAAATCAGCGGAAACTCGAAGAAATCCGAAAAAATCAAATTGGAGAAAATAATCCTCATTCGGGATAATGTAGGCATTGTTAAGCCTGTTAATGTACGTCCTCGGGCGATAGAAAACCAAATAAAATCAAAATCGCAAAAGTCGGATAAAATCTGAAAAACGATGGGAAAATTAAGTTTGAAATGAGTTAGAAATGCATGCACAATGAAAGGAAAAAGGTACAAGAAAATATGTATAAAATAGTACAATAAAATAGACAAAATGCATGTAAGAGTGTAAAAATGTAAATTCTAGGAACTTTTGTGTAAAATTCCCAAATTCTGAGTGAAAACTGAAATTCTAATGCTAAATTATCAAAAATACATAAAAAAACACATTTTATGTAATTTTGAAGAAAAATGAGATCAAATGTGCAAATCTGTGTATTTTTGGTCAAATTAAATATTCCTAAGGGTCAATATACAATTTTGCCATCAAAACATGTATTTAATGCAATTCGTGGAAATTCACTGTAAAATATGCAAGAAAAAGAATCCATGTTTGAAAACAGGAAGTTTTAGGGACAATTATGTAATTTTACCCTAGCAAATATTCATTTAATGAGAAATTAGTGAAATTTAGGGACTAAAATGCAATTCAGGTCATATTTGAGTAAATATTTGAATTCTTAGGGTTTAACTTACAATTTCGATTGAGAAATATACATTCAGAATTATTTCAACAAAATTCAGAGTTTTTTGTGCAAAAATGTTGGACTTTAATGTGTGAAAAGTAACTCAGAGGATCTTATATCAAACTTTAAAGCATGAAGGGCATTAAAAAGATTATTCAAGGGGCACATTACAATATTTTCAAATCAAACTTTATTCAAACAATTTTAAAAATATTACAAGGATCTAATTTTAAGAAACAGGACCAATTTGTAAAAAGAAAATGACCAAACTGTAAGAAAACAAAAGTATCAGAAGTTATTTAAAAGAAAACTTATTTTTTTTATTTTTTCAAAGAAAAGGAATCGATGACCGCCAGTGACGGAACTCTGCCGTCGACGACCGTCAGGGATGCTCTCTCGGAACATCCCAAAGCCTGATTGAAGATCAGACCTCACGAGGAGCAAGAAGAGGAGGAGTGGGAAAGATCCAATGGTCTGGATCGAAGGTTCAACGGCTGGAGTGGGCCTTCCACCTCCCTCGCCGTCGAGGTTGCTCAGGTGACGACGTTGGAGAAGAAGGAGGCTTCAGAGGGCTGCGGTGCAGCACCAAGGGGTCCAAGAAGCTTGAAGGCGACGAGCGGAACATTTCCGCTCTTCTAGAAGCAAGAATGGGACACTCCTCCCATCCTCGAACCTCACTCACCGTCGAGGCGATCCAACTCCGGCGAGCTCGACTGTGGTGGTGATCCAGTGCACGAGGTTTGGCTTCGATGGCTCTGGAGTGTTGGGGACGCATTGTGGAATGTTTCTGGATGCTCGGAGAGGCACGGCGGAGCTGGAGGCACGCGATCAGTCGTCGTCTTCCTCGGCAACGGCAACAACGCGTCACTCCAGCGATCTTCTACTAGAGGCTCAGGGAGGCAGTGAAATGACGCACTAGGGATCGGAGAAGCAAGAGGGACCTCAGGGAAGGAGGATCGAGCATCTTGGGGCAAAGATCATGTCCTGGACTCACACCCCCACCTAGGTTGTCGAAAAATGGCGTCGATGAGGCCTGGAAACTCGATTCCGACTAGAGGAGACCTCTGGCTCCGTTGGAATCGATCAAGGGAGGTAGAGGGAAACTTAAGAGAGCATTTTTGAAGTAAATTGAAGTCAGTGGAGGACATACCTGGCCTAACAGTGGAGTTGACCGACGGAGCTTGCCGGAGGTCGTTGGAGCTCTCCGGAGAAGGCTGGAAACTCTGATTTCTCTCCTCCACGAGCTTCCTCCTTGCTTCAAGATCACTCTGGTCGCTCTGCTTGGGAGAAAAATCTTTGGAAGGCTCTCCTTTCAAATTTTCCAAATCCCCCATTCTCACTTGCAAATAGGGCTATTTATAGGCTTCTAAATGGCTTGGTTGGTTGTTATTGTTAGAGTGGGAGGTGGTTAAGGTGGTTAGAGTGAAGTGGGAAGTGGTTAAGGTAGTTGGAGTGAAGTGGGAAGTGGTTAAGGTTGTTGGGGTTTGACATTAGGATTTTGGGTTTGACTTATGGTTTAGGATTTGACCTAGGTTTTAGGATTTGGATTAGGGTTTTGAATTTGGTTTAGATCTTAACCTAGGGTTTAGGGTTTGGATTAGGGTTTAACCTAGGGTTTAACCTAGGGTTTTTATGATTTTTTAGGGTTTAGCTAGGTTTTTTAGGATTTTTTGAGGGGTTTTTAAGTTTTTTATGGTTTATTTAGGGTTTTATGGTTTTGTTCGATTTTTTAGGATTTTTAGGGTATTGTTAGGATTTTTGTCCAATTGCAAGCATATAGGGGTGTCTACAGGATCTCCTAGACAATGCCACTAGTCTAGAGCAAGTCCTTATTCCACTTGTTGGCCTTATTGGTCTCTATTATGCACTCGATAGCCACCACTAACGAGAGGCCTTGGTTTATCGACATGATAATGCCCTTCAGATCTCTCGATCACTTGGAATTTCAAATGAAGGGGAAAAAAACAAGGGCAATAGGAGAAATCAGAGCAGGGAGGAGGAGAAAAAGGTGTGATTTTTGAATCTCAAAGTCCTTGAATTCATCTCAGAGGACACAAGAATGATTTTTCATTTGTGGGTTGTTTTCAAGAGGATGAAATCCAATCCCCCCTTCTAGTTGCCCACTGTTGCCATGACCTACAAGTGCAAAAGTTTCATAGGTAACTTGGAAGAAAATCTTAGCCGCAATCTTAAATATTGAAAGTAAAAAAAAAAATAGCAACACTGAAATGAAATAAGGAAGTGTGAAATTGAAACTAAAACTAAAATCAAAATTAAAATGTTACAAATAAAAAAATCGAAATTGTCATATAAAAAAGGGTATTGAAGTATGAAACTGAAACTAAACTAAATTTAAACTTAAAACGTTACGAATCATAAACATCAAAAATGTCATATAAGAAGGCATATTAATATGATTCAATTACCATAATAAAAATAAAGGGAAAAATGAAAAATCACAAAACCAGTATTACAAAATATATGGTTTTGCTAATTTAAAATCAACATTCAATGTAAAACATGAGATGTGTTATTAAAAAAAAAACGTTACGAATAAAAAAATCGAAAATGTCATATAAAAAGGGGTATTGAAGTATGAAACTGAAACTAAACTAAATTTAAATTTAAAACGTTACGAATCATAAACATCAAAAACGTCATATAAGAAGGCATATTAATATGATTCAATTACCATAATAAAAATAAAGAGGAAATGAAAAATCACAAAACCAACATTACAAAATATATGGTTTTGCTAATTTAAAATCAACATTCAATGTAAAACATGAGATGTGTTATTAATGATGGATGATTGAAGGATCTTAAATAGCAAAAGTTAGGACTCACATGATATTTTGCCTATCTACGATAATCACAAATATGTTAAGTTTGTATGGTGGTGTTAAGTTTGGATGGTGAATTTCATGTATGATTAATATTGGAATTGTATGCACCAATCTTGTAATTTTAGGAAGGACATATTCTCATTGTCTGATGTATACAAATATAGCAATGTACACAATTATAGGAATGTCTTGATTTGATGTCCGATGTGCAATATATTTACTGATCTAGCACTTAAACAAGGGTTATAGCATGGATTAATATTATTTAATATTGGAGAAGGTCTTTTTTAAGAAAAATCCACTTAAACAGAGGATTATTTAGTTCAGCAAATCATTGAGGATTTTGCCTTTTAGCCAATCTTCATGTATTCACAAGATGAATACGGTATAACATGTAATGTGGCAAAAATTTATTCTACGCAAATATAGATTTATCTTTTATTTGCGCTGATTCTTACTTGGTTCTGTGAGTCTTTACATATTTTATGTTATTCTTTTATTTGCTTCCAGTTGGACCTAGCAGCATGCCATGCCAGTTGATGGTGGGATTCTTTGCATTTGCAAAATCATTTGAAATTAGGGTCGACAAGACAGAGCTAGAAGGTATGCATCATATTATGTAATATGAAATCTTTTGTTTTTGTACTTCATATCTCAGGATCAATGATCATCTTTTTATTCATCCCTAGTTTCAGTTTGCAGATCATCAAAAAGAATAGTTTCTATGGCTTGTTTCATATGATATGGAATCAATATTTATATGCCTTTTTGTAATCGGATGTGCTACCCAATTATGTTTTCAATTATGTGAGCTACATGTTTAAGCGCATATGCATTATAAATATCATTGTTTTTTTTACAACACATAAATATTCATGAGAATCAACGACATTTATATATAAAAAAACTGCAGCAGAATCAAGTCCATTGATTATTTGTAATCAAGTGCAGTTAGGAGTTTAATAAGTATTCAACGCAGAATGTAAATTTATAGGGGTTGTTGTTTCTGCTGGTTTACTTGTAAGTTGTACCACTAGCAAATGGGAAGTGGATCTTGTTGTACAGCTGGCTCGCCATATTTCAATAGGCTGCTCATCCGAGATGAACATTTGATCTAAGAAAGTTGAAGAAGACTGCATTTAATTATTACATGAACGATGGAATGACTTGTTACACAATTATCGGATGAATTCAGCATAAACTTTCAAAGCTAATGGAGAGCATTCTGGTGGATCTAGTCAATAGCGAGTCTGCGTGAGCACTTGTCCTTCGTGAAATCATCATGAGTTAAAACTCTATGGGTTTCAGTGAGCCGTACTTTGGTGGCGCGTTCTGTAGTTCTGGGCCGCGTAATTGTCGTTTTTTCAATCAGATGATGCATATTTGTGTAATTCGAAGCCACTGTTTTCAGATGCAGAGTGGCATAGCAGAGAGGATGTGAGGAGGGCATTGAGCTGTGCGGAGCATGAGAAAGCCCAGAGAACATCTGCTTTTAGGGTGAATCAGATATGCAAGGGTGTGGAGAAAGCACAGCGTCGGTCCTCAGATTTCAACGTAGAGAGTGGAGAGCTTGCCCCCATGTTCATTCCTGGGCCGTTTGCCATCGCCCACCATCTCTTCTCGTCGTGGGTCAACAACAACGACGGCACAAAGCAATCTTGCTCCTTGTCCAACTTGTAATGGTACCGTCTTCTATTCATCATTGCACATTCAGGTAACACAAAAGACATAAGAGCATGTGATGTAACACAATAACAGTAGTTGGCTTGGTTACATATCTGTCTTGTAAAGATGGAGGATAATAAATTAAAATCTATAGCCTAAGAGCATGTACAGAATACGTGGTTCCTCTGTAAGTGAGAGTTCTCTCGTCGGCTCCCACGCACCACAGGTGACCCTGCAGTTGCAGCACCCCCTTCCTCATGTTTGCTGTTTCCCAGACAAACCTGAAGAGGCCAAGGGCCCTGTCCAGCTGCTTCACTCCTGCCAACACCATCCTTCCATCGTCTGACGTCAAGACCTTCCCGACACAGAGGAGCGCTCCCTGGCCACCGGCAACTCCACTCCCATGCAACCCGCAGGCGTCCACCTGTACGTCTCTGACAGTGCCGTACATATAGTAGAGCAGAAGGGTGAACAAGCACTTGGATGAATGCCCCAAGCTTGTAGAAAGCCTCCTCTGCACGAGGCAGTCCTGTCTCCTTGCCTCCTTGCATCCGATCTCCCGCTCTATTACGACGTCCTTGATCTGGTAGAGTCCTTCCTTCATGGCTTCTATCTTGAGACCCAACAACCCCTGCTCTTTGCCCATCCACTCCGTCAAGTCTCCGAACATCTCCAGCACTTCTTCCCATCTACGAAGAGGGGCCCTTGGAGGTTTGTTTTTGCCCTTGCCTACGCCTACGCCTACGGACGACGACGAAAGTTGCATCCACAATGGAGATGGAGAGGAGTCCTTGTTGGACGTCTCGGCCAGGAGTTTGGCACACGTCGACACAATCTGCTCGCACATATGCCAAGAAGAGGACAACGATGTTCGCTCGTAACGGAGTGTGGCCGTCATCTCCGAGCGGAGGTCTTCGAGCAACTGCAGCAGTGCCCCCCGCCATATGTGTT
Organism: Posidonia australis; assembly: GCA_024699735.1. Classification (NCBI taxonomy): domain Eukaryota; kingdom Viridiplantae; phylum Streptophyta; class Magnoliopsida; order Alismatales; family Posidoniaceae; genus Posidonia; species Posidonia australis. The sequence goes on from JAMKQA010003924.1 coordinate 15,473, forward strand.
GCTGCGTGATCTGGCGGCAGAGCGTCAGCCGAATGGCTTTCCTCTGCTGAGCAGAGACGTGCAGGAAGTTGCACACCTTCGTCAGAGAATCCAGCGTCATTGTGGTCCGCTCTTCCTGTCTAGCGAAAATCGGAGTGGTGTGCTTGCTCAGGAGGGCTCGCTGCATCGCCGGTAACCCGACAAAGGCTTTGGCGATCGACTTGAACGTCTGCAGTTGCCCAACAATTCGATCGTCTGTTATTGTGGAGTTGTTATCGTCGACGTCGATGACCCTCCCGTCGACTTGGTCGACGTGCTTCAAGGCTTGCGCCATCTTCATTAGCTTCGGATACGATTTCCTGTACCATTCGGACGACGACGGCAGCGTATCTTGATTAGATTCAAGCTCATCTTGTTGTGAACCGTGCATCGAAACGTTGAAATGACGGTGGCAGTGGCCACGCTTTGGAAGGAGCGACTTCCATCTGGATGCCAACATTGTGGCCCGCACGAGCATTTCATCAAACAGCTTGTGGGTGGGTGGGCTGCCGCCCCAATTAACTAGAAGAGAAGAACGTCGTGAAGTCTTTTAGAAATGAGACCCAAAAGCATTCCATCAAAGACGCACCACCTTGTGGACGCTCCAATCCAATTGAGATGAGAAATCACTACCTTGTTTGTGAGATCAGATCAATGTTGAACGAAACTAGTGGTAGCGGCTGCGTACTCCTCCTATACGTGAGATCAAAACAGGCCGATCATTTTCTTTGGACCGATTACTTCTATGTGAGGTTCTTTATAAATACGTGAGAGAAAAAATGTCTGGCTCAAAGTCCGACTTGTTTATTTTTTCTGTTGATGTGAGACACGTGCTGCATTCAATTCACTGCTCGTTATACAATTTTCATTTCAAGTCTAAAGTGTGGTTAGCGAATTTAAGCAAAACAAAGGGGGCTACTGACTGTGTAATGGAACAGAAAACACACTTTGTTTATTTATTATTATTATTGTTATTTTATGTGACGATGAATGTTAAAAGAGGCGGCTGTGTCGATGGCGATGGCAGATGGCAATGGCGCTGTCGATTTCCCTCCTTCTCCTCTTCTTATTATTGGCCCTTCCGGAGATTTCCTCGTCTTCTCGGCTGTAAGCAAGCATGCACACCTCTCGCTCCTTTTTTTTTTTCTCTCCATCTATTTATCGAAATCTACTAATGTTTTTTTTTCTTCTTCTATTATCGAAATCGGTTGTGCCTGATTGAAGGATCATATTCGTTTTGGTTTGAGTTTAATGCTGCTCTGATCTATTTAAGTTAACTTCTCTTTTATTATTTTTGTTATTTATATAGAATACACTTCTTTCATCGTATGATGCCTTTATGCATTTTTCCTCTTTTTCATGTCCTTTAGTTCGTTCATATTCCAAATTTTCAATTATCAATACTAGGATGAAAGGACAACTGGTAAGGTCATCTCCTGCTGTTGTATAGGCTTGACTTTAGAGGAAAAGATTCGAATCTGTATGTGAAGAATATCCTGCAATCGGATGAAGTTAATCTCATGCAAGTAACCCAAATCTCTTGGCATCCAAGGTCAGTTCTTTCTTGAGATTCTGAATCTTGACTAGTATTCTCACGCTTGCAAATCTTTCTGCTATGAAAAGATCTCTATTTACGTTTCAACGTTCAATTTGTAGAGTTTGTAGGTTAGTCAATATGTAACAAAGATAGTTTCATGGTTTTAATCATGTCTTTTTCATCAAGCAGGGCTTTCTTGTATGTGGGTTTTCTTTCTAGCGAGGAGTGTGATCACCTCATTTCCCTGGTAATTTCTTTTCCCTGTAGCTTCAATCTCTCAGCTCATATGTCACCTTGCTTCTCAAACTCCACATTTTCAGTACAGGCACATGGAAAGTTAGAGAAGGCTAGGGTGATAGACGGTGTCACAGGAGAAGGCACTGTGACTAAAGGTCATATAAGTTCAAGAATTTTTCTTCGCAGAGATCAAGTCAGTATGCATGATAACTCCTTTAGTTTTTTAGTTGTGCATTTCCAAGAACTTGAACTTGTTATTCTTGAGTGACGCTTGGTATATAAGGATTTATTTGAATTGTTTCTTCTATTCCATCTCTATTTCCAAGGATGAAACAGTTGCAAGAATCGAAGAAAGAATTGCTACTTGGACCATGTTGCCTAAAGGTATTTCCCTTTTCATGTCTACTTCAAAATTGTTGCTTCATGTTCAATCAAGCAACACACTAAATATCTATCATCACTTCATTTTGTAGATAATGGAGAACCGATTCAAATATTGAATTATGGGATCGAAGAGAATTATGAGCCACACTATGACTACTACCATGATAAAACCAACCTGGTGACTGGGGGCCATCGTATTGCCACAGTTTTGATGTACTTGTCCAATGTCAGTAGGGGTGGTGAGACAGTCTTCCCAAGGTCGGAGGTAAGACCATTTGTTTTACTCTTTTCAATGGTTTCTAGCTCTCTTTGTATGCATTGTGCTGCACTGGAATCAACCATCTTGAACTGTGGCTTCTATATTCCAGAATCCAATTGTACTAGATTAATGAACAGTAGAGAACAACATATTTGTTGGGGAATCTTCAAATCAATCAGGACAGAGCACCACAGTTATTGGTTCTTCCCCTTATGACAACAAGTGTTTTGTTTTTGTATCTACCATTCAACAGACAAAAGATGGTCAATCAAAGGATACTACATGGTCGGGCTGCGCAGCAACTGGTTTTGCGATAAAACCTGTAAAAGGAAATGCTCTTCTGTTTTTCAATCTTCATCTTGATGCAGCACCTGATGAAAGTAGCCTTCATGGTGATTGCATGGTGCTTGAGGGGCAGAAATTGTCTGCAACCAAATGGATCCATGCCCAAGCATTTGCGAGCGATAAGGAGGACTCGTCCCTGCCTAACAACGAGTGCACCGATGAAGACGACATGTGTTCTAAGTGGGCTGCCAATGGTGAATGCCAACGGAATCCTGTATTCATGTTAGGCACCGCAGATTATTATGGTTCTTGTAGGAAGAGTTGTGGTGTATGCTGAGAGACTTGTTGATCTTTGTAGTGGTTTTATGCTAGTGTTGGATGCATGCATATAGGCAGGACAACAGTTTTTATTTTTTACATGTAGTGGTAGTAGCAGTCTAGTTGTCTTTCAAAAGGTGTTTTTTTTTCTTTTTTGATAATAGTAAGTAGTATTAGATATCTATCCTAAGGAAAAAAAAATTCCAAGGGAATCAAGGATCTATAGTGTATAAAATAAAGTACAGAAAGAGTAAGACAATGTTCATGTCAATAATACAGACCAACCAGCGGAACTGACAATAAAGTTCAATTGTCTTTCAAAAGGCGTTTTCGTGTCATCGTGTGTACTTAATTGCATTTCCGTTTGGTTTTGGACGTTTAAACAGGAAAATATGCCTATTCACACCTACCTCGTTTGAAGATGAAATCTGAAACCTTAAGTCATCAGTGAATAAAACGAAGCACAAAAAGAATCTGAAGTACTCTTTCCATAAGCAATCACTATATATGGCTGCTGATTCTTTTATTTTGCGAAAGAGTTGAGCTAGTGGGACAGATCATGATGCCATTCAGCTTGTCTGACCGTCCTTTGCAGCTTATTTTTCTTGTCAAAAAATAATTTTATCTCAAATGATGCATGTTATAATAGATGTTAGTACTCCAGTTAGCTTAAGTGGACTCTCTCAAGACCTTAGCAAACAATTATGTTTCTTTTGCCTGAACTTTTCCTCTTCCAGTTTTCTAAATATCTTTGGTATTCTATTATTATTGTCAATACTGTTATTGCTTTAAAATTGTTAGGCATATTTGCCCCTGTCGTTTCATTGTGGTGCCTTCCATTTACAGCAATTGATCCAACATGGTTAAATCCAAACCTAGCCATGTCAATGACACACCTACCTTTCTATCAGGAGTAAGTGGGTCAAGTTGGATCAGATTTAGGGTTTATCTTTACCTTTATCCGTTCCTTCTTAGCGAATGATGGTTGAGGTCAATATCCATTTCAAAAAAGTTTGGCGGTTACTCTCTCAACTATTCTTTTGGTTAATGGATGGTAGTGCAGGTTGGTAGTTCAAACAGATGATTTTTTTTTAATCATAATTTATACTATTTCATGACCTTAAGTTAGTTCAAAATTAAACCATGACTAAAAAAAAAATGTTAATACGATATCAATCTATAAAAAATTAAATTGTGTTCATCAAAGATTAATAATAAATTTAACAATATACAACAAGAATGATTTCAACATTATCATTTATCACAACACATCATTATTCATCGTTGATTCATTGTGTTTATTTAAAAATAATAATAAAATTAAAAAACAACATAAATATTATATCATTGAACCACATCATTCATGATTGATAATTCAAAAGTTTAAAGTATTCTCAAGAATACAATAAAACACAAAATAACTTAATCACCATCTCAAAAGTATAGAGTATTATTAAAAATATAATAAAAACACAATTCCATGATTCAACAGGTTAACGGATTAGCAGATTACTCGAAGAAGTCTACTCTTACGCTTACCCACTAAGAGGATGATTAAGCGGGTAATGGATTAGTGGATGAACTGGTGGACAAAACCTTCACCCTAACCTGTTCCTAACAGATTGGATCAGATCAGATCGGATCGAATTAGCAAGTTAAACCCAACCCACTTATAACCCTTGTTGGGAGGAAGGACAAATCTTAAATTCTATGGTGCTATTAGTGATTAGGGAAGAAGACAAAGACATTGGAAGAAAAGAGTTGAAGACATCTTAAAAGAAGAAATACAACTTCCGACGACGATAGATGATCGATAAGAAGGAAAGAGGAGAAATAGTTAAGTAGAAGTTTGGCAAGTATATGAAAATTTAAAGTGGCTATTTAGGATCCATTTGGTAAAGCTTCAATTTATAGACTCAAGTGTAGAAGCTAGTTTCTGGTTAGAAGTAGTCACACCCTGACTTCTAGAAATGTAAAGGAATCATTGTTTCAAAGAAGTTGGTAATGTTTAATAAAACTGTTGGACTATTGTAGATTCTGACTAGAAGCTACATGTTCAAAAGTTATCAAAAAACTTTATTAAACAGACTCTTAGGATCCATTTGGTAAAGCTTTTGGACAGCTTTTAAGCATATAGCTTCTCCCTAGAAGTTACAATAGTCCAACAGTTCTATTAAATACTATTAGTTTTTCAGAAGCATGTAGCTTTTGAAATAGTGATTCCTTTACATTTCCAAAAGCTGAAGTATGACAGCTTCTAACTAGAAACTAGCTTTTACACTTAGGTTTAGAAACTGAAGCTCTACTAAACAAATCCTTAGTCTTTTTCCACCCATCTAATAGCTACAAGGAACGATGCTAGTAATCAAACTAACTCAGGTTCTTATACATGGCAACTTTAATGTAACATAGAAATGGTAGAATACCATTATTTAGAGGGTATTTAGAGAATTGCTGGTTGGAAGAGGAGTATTGTGATAAAAAAATATTTTATGAAGTGGTGGATATAACATAATAATAAGGTTTTTTGTTCTAAGACCTTCCTTCAACATCATATTATCTTATACACATCCCTTATATTGAAAATTTCCCTCGTACATCCAATAAACTTGTGAATTAACCTATATATACCTACCACGTCACAACGTCTAACTTCATTGGCAATCATTTATAAATCTATAATTAACTTAACCTATCACATAGGAAATATCTAACTTAACCTTGTTCTATTTTCTAAATCTATAGTCCACCGCTAATTCACCACCACTCCACCATCACCACCTCCTCTTCCACCATCATCTACCAACATCGACACCATGTTGCTACCACCACCACATTCTCGTCTATTACCACTCCACTACCTTTGAATGCTATCATCACCACAAGTCTACCATCCTCCGGCTTTGTAGCTAAGATCATTACCTTCTCCTCCTTCACCACCACTCCACTATCCATAAATGCCATCATTGCCTTGTTCACTATCTCTTGTCACTACTTAGGGTGTAAATGGATACGGTATATCTGTAAACAATATGTATCCATATTCATAATGTCATTCTTCCAGATAAGTACTGCATTGGTCAACAATTTAGTATTACTAAAACAATAATGAAATTTCAATTTAGTATTATTGTGAACTAAAAAAAAATAGTTTCGTAACTACAATTACATTTGATTAAAAAAATTCCTTTTCTAAATTCTTAGAGTAGTCGTGGTAGACGATGGTGGTGGGTTTGGTGATGTGTAGCGTCACATCAACATGTAGGCATGTAGTTAATGGGTGTCATGACCCTAATTGCGACGGTCCAAAATCCAAAATACACCTAGCAATATTAATAAATAAATAACTAGATAAATAAATGCAAGAAAATTTAAATAAATAAATAATCAACTGAAGTAACCTTTAATTCTACCTAGAACCTGTGGTGTGCAGTTATGTGACTGCTATATGCACTAGACTTAATTACTATTCCAATATTTGCACCTGCAAGAATTATTAAAACACATATGAGTGTCATTCACTAGTCATTCGCACGCTTACCATCTAGTAGCAACAATAAACCAGAACTGAAGTTGTTAATACTCAGCTCCCAAGCCAGCACGATCGCCCCTTGTGGTAGCACCAAAACCACAATTCAGCAAAGCCACAAACACTACAATATATTATTACAAACAAGCATAAAACCTTTTAAATATGCTTTTCAGAAAAACATTTTTTCTTTTCCAAAACCAAAAACAATGTGCATGTTTTGAAATATCTTTATGCATATTTGAAATGAGCATTCTATGTCAAATTAAGTCCAAAACCATCACAAATCCACACAAATCATACTCATACACTCAGTCTATAAACTTATTGTGTCACTCAGGTGCGACCAACACTAACAACAAGTAGCTTCTAAGGTGCCCTACATTATTGTGGCAAAGCCCCCTTATGCAAGAACTCTTCGTCCCAAGTTCATACTTTAAGAACTTTCAAAAGTTCACATAGGACAACACACACACAAGGTCCGCACTCTCGGCATCTTCGAGATTGTTGCACTCAACCATTCAGAAGACTTCACCTCCTAGTCCTACAAGTACAATTCTTTGAGACCTCAACCTACTCCTCTAACTTGCGACTCTCTAGAGCTATCAATCATCCCTAGTTCGTTGACTAGTTTGTTCAACTTCTTGGTTCCTAACCTCATTCTTGGTCTTTTAGTCCACAAACCCTCACCCAAGGCCTCTCGGTCCTCTAAAAACATGGAGCCTCAACCTCAAACTTGCACGTGACCCTCTATAGGTATTAATTATCCTTAGTCTATTAGTATGATCCTATGACCTTATTGGCTCCTTGAAAACCACGAAAAAACCTTTCGAACCTCATCTGAGACAACTAGCTCTCGACCATCGAGAGGCATCAATTATTCTTAGTTCATTGGCTTGATGTTTTTGCCTCTTGGTTCCTCAAAAATCATAGAAATTCTTTTCCAAAACCTTTGTAAATTGTATGTCTTTCTTATCAAATCCTTTTTAGAAAACCATTTAAAAACCTTTTAATAATAAGAACCGTAGACTACTAATCTGTAGAGCCACGTAGTCAAACCGTGCTTGTGACAAGTATGGCCAAACCGCACTGGCCACCCACGTGGTAGACCTATGCCTAGCAAAGCAGTTGCTCTGCCATCAACAATGTGGGGTGTATGTCTGCGGGGGGGGGGGGGGGGGGGGGGGG
>JAMKQA010003925.1:0-14622 GCA_024699735.1 Posidonia australis
AGATACACAGAAGTCCCACAAAAGGCTATAAGCTGTTTTTCTTTTGTTTTTCACTTTCTTTTTGGTATAAGTGACCCATGTAGGGGTGACAATGGGTCAAGTCTACCTATACCTAGATCCAGACCCATCTTTTTTCACGTGTCTGTATCCAAATTTGGATTTGGATTCTAAAATTAGAATCCAGACCCATGAAGATAATAGGTTTAAGTCTGTCTCTAGTCTAATAGGTCCTTCAACTTAGTTTTCAATTGAAATTCAATTATTCAAATGATTCAATAAAAACAAGAGATTTCTCTGAAAACAAGAGATTTCAATGATTCAAATTATTCAAATAAACATATCCAAATACACATTCAAAATTCAACTCTAATATATCTTAAATGCACATTCAACATTTAAGATTCAAGATTCAAATAAATTTCACTAAATACAATAACATTCAATTGAGATTCAATTATTCAAATGATTCGATAAATGAGAGAATGAGAGATTAAGATTTGATAGTAGAATAATATATATTATATATATCGTATAAATATTCATTAGTCCTTATATTTAACGTATAATATATTATATACAAATCGGATCCACAGGTCCACTGGTTATTAGCCCAGTAAATGAACAAGTCTAGCAGATCTAGGTCGACGGGTCCATGGGTCTCATTTTCAAGACCCAGATCCATACTTTACAGGTCTAGACCCACAGGTCCTAAGTTCAGACTTGACCCATTGCCAGCCCTAGACCTATGCATGTTGTTGGGTCTTCTCCTTCATTCGATACAGATGGAGGCACTGGTGACAACACGTTTGACTTACAACTTACTTCCGATTATGGAATCTTGACTACCTGTAAAAAAATCATGGTAGACATGTCAAAGAACAATTCTCCTTGATGTGATCTGTCGCCACAATCTTGACTAGAATCTGCCTATCTACTACTACCTCCCATATATACTTCCACTTCTACTATGACTTCTACTTATGCTCCATCTACAGATGATTTGGCTACTGCTACTGCATCACCAACTCTAATCTTGTCTTGAATTCTTACAAAGAGTACGAAGCTTGTGCATGGCCTCGTTTTGTACGCACATTGCTACACCTACTCAAGGCTCACAATGAGTAACTAGTGCTATTATAGTATTAAACTATTAATGCTTCCACTTTCTCTCCCTGGTAATAGATTGAGGTGTCTCGTCTCATATTTCACCCATTGTTGTTTCTTCCTTGCCCTGGTAATAGATTGAGGTCCCTTATTCATCAGTTTCTCCTAATTTTTGTTCTTTTAGTTCTCAATTTCCTATTAATTTATTCTCTATTGACTTACCAAGTAACAACTTACTAAATCTCTTGATTGCTCGATGACATTCTATCCTTCTCACTGTGTATTTCAGGATCTCCAGACAATGAGGACAATTGATGGACTATAATATATGGATGCTCATTCTACAAAAGATGCTTTTTCTACTTTTTTCAGTGGCACGATAGGCTTGAACATCCATCTATATAGAACTTGTGCCAACTTATTTGATTATTTCTTCTGATAGTTCTATTTCAGTTTTTAATGCGAGACTTATCAGATTGGCAAGCATCATTGGTGTGTATTTCCATCTAGAGTCGACAAGAGGAGCTTATTTCCGTTTGCCTTAGTTCAGGAACTACTCCTTACTTGAATAGTTTGTTATTGCATCTGTGATCCATGGCAATCTTGTGCGGAAGTGCTGAGTGGACCACACTAGCAATCCATGCATGACAACCGAAGACAAGAAGAAATGAAACCAAAAACGTGGAAAAGTAGGAATCACCACCTCATTTATTAAAAACACGGGAAGACTAGAAAAACCGAAGTAAAAATGTAGAAAAACATAAATGACTTCGAACCAAACAAAGAATAAAATGACTATCACATCAGACAAGTATTCCACAACGCAGAAGGAATATATTAGGCAACCTTGCACATCCGAAACGGCGAAACCTAAGTTTTAATCTCTCAGTTTGGCCACTTGCAAGAGAGATAAATTAGGAATAAATATCAAGTAGATAAAACCGAGCAAAATTCATACAGGGGAAACCAAGGATCTACAAATAGAAGAACATCAAACTAATAAAGCCAATTGAACGATTCCCATCAACACCAACATGCAGAATGAACGGGCCAACATAACGTGCCATAAAAACACACCATAGAGGTGAACCATCAAAATGCGTTGGAGTCATGTTTGATTCCAACTCCTCTAGCATTTGGCATTTCATATAGGAAGAGATAAAAACTGAGATACGAAATCGACAGCACATAAACTACCGTCAATTTTGACATATGCTAAAATAACAAGGGTAGGCAATAAGGAAATGCTCAACGAAATGGCTGCTAGGGGATGAATACAATATAGTGCCCTTTCTTGTTCATGACAAATGAGCCTCAAGGAAGTGAGTTATGAGCACACTTCCAGGCATCCGAGTTGTATCATCACAAGGTCGTGGAGCAAGAGCTTGGATGCAAAGAAAGCATATAGCAAGCCAGGAACTAAAGAATGAATTGTCATCAGCATGGAGAAATAAAGAATACATAACCAACAAGAAAGTGAGTTGTGAGCATGGTACTAAATGTCTACACGTGTCACCAAAATTTCTCCACCACGTCTTATTTTCAATTTACCGACATGACTCCAATACGATATCAAAATGAAAGTTTTCTGAACAAATATAAATTTTTTTTACCGTGTTTCCACCGACACGATTTCGACATATCGATGTTTTCCCGACATGTGTATTTTTCAACTTATCGAAAATCGACACGAAATCGACATTTAGAACCATAGTTGTGAGCACACTTCTAGGGGAGGCAGCACATAAACTAACATCAATTTTGACATATGCTAAAACAACCAGGGTAGGCAAGAAGGAAAAGATCAATGAAATGGCTGCTAGGGGATGAATACAATACAGTGCCCTTTCTTGTTCATGACAAATGAGCCTCAAGGAAGTGAGTTGTGAGCACACTTCCAGGCATCCAAGTTGTATCATCACAAGGTCGTGGAGCAAGAGCATGGATGCAAAGAAAGCGTATAGCAAGCCAGGAACTAAAGAATGAATTGGCATCAGCATGGAGAAATAAAGAATACATAACCAACAAGAAAGCAACTAAAACTCGTCAATCCAGAGAACGAATCAGTGAGGTAAAATGCAACCAACGCACATGAACCCATACTGAATCAAATAACATGGTGTAATAAGACTTCAATAATCACATTCATATATAATGAATTGAAGATTCAAAGAGCAAAATAGCAGAGCATGAGGTAATTCTTGGCACAATTGCACAACATGAAGCATGTATAACTATTTCGAATATAAAAAAATACCCAAGCATTTGTGCATGAATCCATCAAACTAGATCAGGACAGAGTAACCTTAGGAGGAGCAAGGCTTTATTGATTTCCTGCTATTGCCAACTGAATGATGGAAGAATCAACGGAACATAGGTGAAGGAAGACAGTCCCTACCTTATTGATGATGTTTTTTTTGTAGGTTCCTCTCTTACTTGGAAAGGACTCTATGATGCCCCCCACTTGATGATGCAGCCCGGATGCTCCAAGATGGGTTGGAATTGCTGCTACGGCAATGGCTGGCCAGCGGTGATGGTGGGTGCGCTGCTGTTTGGATGTTAGCAGTGGAGTTGTGGGAGTTAGTGGGGTTGTCCGAAGTGGTGGAAGGCCGATGTTGGTATGGTGGTAGCTGTGGTGTTGGGAGTTAGTGGCTATTATGATGTGTTGTAGAGTTGAGTGTTGGTGGGAGTGATGGACGTGGTGTTGTAGAGTTGAGCGTTGGTGGGAGTGATGGATGTGGTGTTGGTGAAATGGTGAGTCCTGTCGGTGGTGTTTGGTTGTTGTGGTGGGGTGCTTGCTCGATGGTAAGCTAAGGAGAGGTGATCAGTGTTGTGATGCGGTAGATTGTGATAGGTGTAGTTGGGAGTGGTGGTCAATGATGGTGGTCTTGGATGGTGTTTAGACGGTGGTGAGGTTGGGTGTTGGTTGATGGTTTGCTGTGGTAGTGAGATGACTACTGTAGGTGGGTGTTTGGACATTGGGAGGTGGCTGTAGTGTATGGACAGTGGTGTCTTGAGGAAGAAGAAGCTGGGAGGTGATGAGGACTTGATGATGGAGAGCCAACTAGGGTTGTTGTTGTGATGTTGGTCGCTACTTAAAGAGATTTCAAGTGAATGCAGACCCTTAGATGTGGATGTAAGGCTGGGATTAATCTATGCGTGTTGGTGCTGATTAGGCCCAAATGGATCCAACAGGCTTATAGTGGACTAAGTAACAGGGAATTGTCCAAATAGACAAATATAGGTGAACTTGACTCTATCTGATCTTTAGATAAGATATGCCCATGATTTGATTTGTGATTTGAGTTGATTTGGGTGAATTTGTGAGGAAATCTAGTGTTCTACGTAATTAGATTCAAGTAAGGTAGCATTTGGAAACGCTTTTTTAACCAGTTTATTACATTAAATGCTTATTGTCTAACAAATGTTTCCAAACAAGCCAGCTTATCAAACTTTTTCATAAAAACTGCCTTTAGCTTTTTAATTCATTTTAAACTATTAAGGTAGTGTTTCAAAAAGCTAATAGGTGTTAACGTTTTTAAAAGTTATGAATATTAACTATAACTTTTCCAATGATATCCTTAGAAGTTGATTTTAATTACAACATAAACTAAGACACGACGATGGTGATGGTGGTCGACGACGGCAATGGTGGTGGTGGCCAACAACGGTGGTGGTTAGTGATGATGGTGATTGATGATGGTGGCAGCAGTAGTGGTCAACGACAATAATGGTTGTAGTGACCGACAACAGCAACAGTGGTGATGGTTGACGACGACGATGGTGGTGGTAGTGGACGACGACGACAGTAATGGTAACCAAAGACCCACAGCGGTGGTGGTGGTGACCGATGATGACAGTTATGGTGGTGACCGACGACGACGGCGATGGTAGTCACCAATGATGGTGGTGGTCGATGACGGGGCAGTGGTGGTAGTCGGTAACAACGATGGTGATGGTGACCAACAACAGCAACAATAGTGGTGGCAGGTGACGATGATAGTGGTGGCTGACGACGATGACGATAGTGGTGGCTAACGACGATGACGATAGTGGTGGCTGACAACGACGATAGTGGTAGTGGCCAATAGCAGAGATGGTAGTGGTGGCCAACAATGGTAGCGGTGGTAGTGGCCACTGGCCAACAATGGTAGCAGTGGTGGTGGTTGATGACAGTGATGGTAGTGGTAGTCGACAATTCACGGCGACGACGACGGTGACCAGCGATAACAGTGACAATGATGGTCGACGACAGCGACAACGGCAGATGCAGCAAGCAACGATGGCGATGATAGTCAACAATGATGGTGGCAACGATGAAGTGACAAGTGGGTGGCAGTTGACAGCAATGACAAGGGTAATATAATCATTTGATTAACTCATACGTGCTTATTAGACATACAAACTAAACAAGTTTTTCTTTACATCCATAAAAACTACAAAAAATACAACTTAACAAAAAACCAACTTTCTCAATATGCTGCGTAAGCAAAGCATTTCCAAACGCAACCTAAGTTGGAGCGAAGCATTCTCCAACTTTTCTTGTCAAAACGGAGTTCATCATCTCAATCCATAAAAATTGGGGTGTCTACAACAACCTATCAGGATCCGTTTATCCACTTATGTTTGTACCATTTCCTATCTATCTAAGAGGCAGTTATTCAATAATGCAAATGATCTTTCTCTCTTTCTTAGACCCTAGTTTCTACATTAAAAGTTATAATAGAATGCTAATCAGTCAAAGTAACAGTCAATAGGGATTATAATATACATTCTTCTAAGAAATGGGAGAAAAGCTCCACTAAAATAAATGGAACTAAAAGAATAAACCTCAAAATCAGAAGAACGTGGATTTCCAACAACAACCGATGTTTGCCCATCATCTTTTCTATTTAACATTGAAAAATTTTCTTCATGAGAGCAGAGAATCCAATTGAGCACTTCCATGAATCCCATAGCAACCACCTAGAGAAAGAGCAGAAGAATAAATGTAAACGTGAGCAGAAAAGCCTGATATCTTTGTAATGTATTTATTAGGAAGCTAAATAATTAAATCAAAAGATCCAAAATAACAAGGAGCCAACATAGTATCTAGCACTCATATACCAAACAGTAAAGTTACAAGAAAAGATACTAAGTCACAAACATACTAAAAAGAAAAGTACTGATACTGTAAATTGAAGGTTAAAAAATGAGGTGAGGGGGAAACAAATAGCCAAACTAAGTTCTAAATTTGATCTCCATCTTGAGTTGATATCCAACTTCAAAGGAACCACAAAATGTCATTCTGAATGCAGACCACTGATAATATTCTTTGTTCCGTACAGTGCACAGTGCAATACATAAGAACTATTAAATTCTTGTTCCGTACCTGCTCTCGAATAAGATCCGAAAATTTATTCAATGGTTCCCTCTTTCCAGGCACAAAGACAGGCTTCGTTCTGGGAATGTTGTTGTACCCATAAGCAATAGCTATATCCTAGAATAGTATTGCAAATAAAAGTTCATGACTATTTATTCAGCATGAATACTCAAAAAGAAAGAATAACCATTGTCAATTCATGTGGCATGATAAGACTATCAGATGTAACTATAAGTGATTCATTGCTAACAAAATTTTACCTCAGCCACATCAACAGCATGAAGGACGTCACTCCTGGTGGGAGGTACAGACACAGTGATACTATCTCGCTTACCAGAGCAAGTCTTCTCAGCACGCAATTGCATTTTGTTCAACAATGAAACAACCTGAATAATACTTGCATGGTTGAGAAACCCTTACCGATCAAAAAACTCAGCCAGGCTAAAGACAAAAGAATTTTTCTCAACAGAAATAAAAACATGACTAACATTACATGACAGCCATCATAAGATATAAACTACGAAAAGCATTGTACATATTAAGTTGTTAATAAAAAGTAATGTGGACTCAAGGTGAACTGAATCCTCAAGTTTATTGTCTATGAACAGAGAAGACCAAATGCTCCTAAAAAATAAAACACATGTCGTAGCTCTCTATAAAATTCTTCAAAAAATAAAATTCACAGATGCCATGGGGGCATAAAAAAGGTGAAAACTGACCCATCTACAAGACTACAACAAATGGTATGTCATTTGTCAGTTAAATAGTATAGTGTCCATGGGATATACAGTGACTAGTGAGCTGCAAATGATAAGCTAAATAAAAAGGGCAAACATTCTTCATATTACAAACCAATACATATATGAATGTTAATAATTACATGAGGCTAAAAATAAAAACAGATAATATCCTAACATCAATCCTCAGATATGTGTAAAACACAAAGGCAAACTTAACCATTTGTATACATGTAAAACACCCAAACTTTTGAATTTCAGAACTATGTGGTATCTTTAACATGACTTTGCTAGAAAGTAGTGATCTCATAATTTAAATTCAATCTCTTAATAAGATCTAGCCAAAAACATGCCAAAATAGGATTATGACTATGATAACATGAGGCATGTACCATAGATAGATTTTTCAGCTCTCTGATAGAAGCACTAAGGACATAAGGTGAACCAATAACTCAAGTTTATGGACATCACAGGGGCATTAAAAAAGTGGCCTTGGGAATTGGGATAGATAATAAGTTAATAACCAAATAAATAAATAAATTATGTGTACAATAAGCCAGATACTGTAAGACCCAAGTCCATCCACAAAGATATGACTTAACTACAAAAAAAATTCTTTCCCTCAAATATAAGAAAATAAAATACAAAAAAAACTTTCACACAAAGTTCCCCAACAATCGCATCTAGATGTTTAAGTAAAACATAATATTCATATTAATACAAAACATATCTTCCATACATGCATCTTAAGATTTAAACCTTCATCTGAAGTTCACCATGTTGCCTAAATATCTCCAAAATGACAAGTTTCAAACTTGAATTTATACGTAATGATACTATTAGAGTGAGTTGTGTTGAATGGATATGCCTTACATAGATATCTGTATAAGAGACTATCTCCTTATATATATGTAATAGAGTTTGTTTATTGAATAATAGACTCTCTTTTTTAACTCAACATGGTATTAGAGCACAGGCCATTCAAACCCTAGATCCTCACCCCCTCCACCTTCAGAAGTTGTCGTCGCCAAAAGTCGTCGCCGCCCGATGGTTTTTTCGATAGAACTGCCGTTGACGCCTCCAAACCTCGTCAGAGACGCTTACTCAGCCCTCCTCCACTGGTTCAGTCCTTCCTCCACAAGCCACAAACCACAACCAACCCTCCTCTCCTTGTTTTTTGCCACCAATGGCCATTAACAACCTGACCATCGGTCTTCCAAGCATGATATAGGTTGATTCCCTATTTCTTATCTATTTTTTTGTATCTAGGATTGATTATTTGCCCTTATTTGCCCTAGATACTTATATACTATCCTAGAAGTGGGTTTCTAGATCTATTGTGGCATTTTCTCAAGATTGCAATGATTTTTTGCCATCCTTTTTCTATTTATCTGCCTAAATCAAACCTAGCTTCTTGTCTTCATGGCTTCATCTCGGGAGATGTTGATGAAGAATTTCTCTAGGACATCAATCAAATTGAATGACAAACACTTTCTCTAATAGTCTTAGGCATTTGACACCTTTATTGGTGCACATAAGAAAATTGAACACCTTATTGCTGATCCTCCTGATGCTAAGGATTCCACTTATGCTGATTGATTTGTGAATGACTGGGTTATTATTTCATGGTTAGTTAATAGTATAGAGGAAGATATGTCTCGAAGTATCATGATGTTGCACCTAGCTAAAAAGATGTGGGATACTCTACAAAGAACATATGGACATGAAAAAAATATTACACGCATATATGAAATGTATAAGCAGTTGTATACACTCTGTTAAGGAAAACATTTTGTTCAGGAATTTTATAGTTCCCGTAGATCTTTATTGGACTGGAAATCCATCCCTTTGTTACTGATATATCGAAGATAAGACAATATAGAGAGGAATTATCAGTAACTATCTTTCTTGCAAGACTTGAACCCTCTATGGCCTCTCAGATTTGTAGTCCAATCCTTAGTTCAGAGATACATCCTTCACTCTCATCTACTTCTGCTCGTACATTTCGTATCTCAACTGCAACTTCAACTTCTATTCCTAATCCATCAGCTTTGACTACTTCTTCTTGAGGCCGTGGACGAGGACATGGCAAATCCTCATCTGGAGGACATGAGTCTCGTAAATGTGATCATTATGACAAGACAAATCATACTTCTTATTGGTATTAGAGCAAGTTTAGTAAACTTTCTTGGACTAGACACATCACAAAGAATACACCTAATGATACCTCCACTTTAACAATCACTATCTCCTAGACTGACTATAACAGGTTCCTTCAACTCCAAGATACCCAAACCCATGCCACTGTCGTCCACGCATTTGTCATAAGTATGCCTGTCTTACTAAATTCTAGTAGTAATTCTTGAATTATCGACTCTAGAGCTTCTTCAAACATGTCAAGTACTCAAAATCCTTTTACCTGTCTTTCCAACCTATCAGACCATAAAACTATTTCCATTGTCAATGGTAATCATTGTTATGTGTCTGAAGAAGGTGTTGTTGATGCCTTTTCCCATATCACTCTTGAGAAAGTCCTTTATGTACCTAATTTCCAGTTAATTCGCTTTCCATTAGTACTATTATCCGTCAACTTTACTATTTAATAACTTTTTTCCCCATATCATTGTACTTTTCAAGATCTACAGATGAGAAGCAGGATTAATTTGGATCGTGAACAAGGTTGTAGAGTCTACTTGTTGGTCCAAGATGATCTACCTAGTAGATTAGCGTCGGTTGCAACTACTGCAGAGTCCTTACTGTTATGACATTATTTTCTTGGACATCCATCACATCGCAATCTACAACAGACTCTTCCTTGGATCTCATTTGAGTCGTTTATTTGTACGTCGTGTCGCTTAGGTAAGCAACACCAAGCTACTTATAAGCAATCTAGTTTGTCTACTAGTCAAGGTCTCTTTAATTTAATTCATTGTGATATTTGAGAGTCTGCTTGTAATGTCTATATGTTTAATTTTTGTTATTATATTGTGTTTGTAGATAAGTAAGATTTCATGAATATATCTTCGTAAAGATAAACATCGTGTAATTGACATTATCAAGAAATTTTTTTCTTAAATAATAAATCAATTTTCTATTACCCTAAAAATGTTTTAGACTGACAATGCTCTTGAAATCGTTTAAAGGCATGTAGAAAGTTATTTTGCTTCATTAGGAATTATCCATCAGATCACTTGTTCCCATACTTTTCAACAAAATAGAGTAACTGAACTTAAGCATAAATACATATTTAATGTCACTCGTATAATCATGTTACAAATGAATGTTCCCAAGTCTTTTTGGTCTGATGTCGTACTTATAACAATTCACTTTATCAATAGAATGCCTTCTACACCTTTTGGTGGTAAAATCCCACTACATCGTTTGTATCCTAAGAGAAAACTCTTCAATCTTCCTCCAAAAGTATTTGGACGTGTTGCTTATGTTCAGGATCTTAGTCTAGGTCTTCACAAGTTAGCTCCAAGGTCTCTTTGATGTGTCTTTGTGAGATATTCACGAACCCAAAAGAGATACAAGTGCTATCATCCACCCAATCATCGATATCTTGTGTCTACTGATGTCATCTTCTGAGAGTCTAAACCTTATTTTGATTCTATTACCTCTAACAATCAGATTACTCCCATTCCTTTACTTGTTGCGATTGTGGATACAAGGGATATTCAACGACAACCTTTGCAAGTAAATATGCCTCATCCACTCTAAGTTTATCATCGATGACACAAAGCGGCCCCACCAACTTAGTCTAAGCCATCACCTCTCTCTGTAGATCTTCCACCATAAGATCTTGATATTCCCATTGTCCTACAAAAAGCTACACGGTCTTCTACTGTCTATCTTATTTCTACTTTCATTTCTTATAATTCCCTTCACCCATCTTTTCGCCAATTTGCCTTGTCCATATCCTCAAAGTCTATACCCAAGAATTATCAAAAGACACTACTTCTACCACAATGGAAGGCCATAGATGAGGAGATGCAAACTCTACTTTCTTGTGGTACATGGTATTTGGTAGTTTAACCTAAAGAAAGTGGTATTGTCAATTATCGATGGGTATTCAGTGTCAAGTACAAACCTGATGGCTTTATAAATAGATACAAAGCAAGATTAGTGACACGAGATTTTACACAATCCTATGGTGTTGATTACGAGGAAACTTTTTCTCCAATGGCCTGTTTAAATCGATTCGGGTGATCCTATGTGTCGCTGTCAATAAGTCATGGGACATACATCAATTTGATGTTAAAAATGTTTTTCTTTATGTGACTTGACAGAATAAGTATAGATGAAGCAACTTTCAGGGAATGTTGCTTAGAGAGAGAACAGTGTATGCCTTCTTAAAAAGGCTATATATGGTCTGAAGCAGGAGTCCAAAAGCGTAATTTGATAAATTCAACAAAGTAGTACTGAACTTTGAGTTCGCATGTGTTGTTGACCATTCAATATTGATAAGAAAGAAAACTAATGGCTATGTTACAGACAGTGTATGTAGATGACATCATTATTACTAAAAGTGATGTTAAGGACATAAATGAAAACAAATAATATTTACAACGACACTTTACTAGAAAGGACATGGGACATCTTCAATACTTCTTAGATATTAAGTTCGCTTATGTTAAAGAAAAGATGATGCTATCTCAGAGAAAATATGCACTTGATCTTCATTAGGAGTCTGATTTCATTGGATGCAAATCAAAGAATATTCCTATTGATCCTACACCAGCATTCTGAGATAGTTCTACAGACACCTATGAGGATGTAAGTAGGTACAAAAGACTAATTAGCAAGTTAATCTACCTAACTATGGCACGATTAGATATCTCATATGTTATTAGACTACTAAGTCAATTCATGCATGAGTCTAGAGAAATACATTGACAAGGTGTTTTACGTGTACTAAAGTACATTGAAGGCATGCTAGGACAAGGATTAATTTATAAAAAGCATGATCACCTAGAGATTGAGGCATACTCGAATTCTAGTTATACAGGAGACAGAGGTGATAGAAAGTCTACGTCAGGATACTACACCTATGTAGATCAAAACCTTGTAACTTAGCAGAACAAAGAGCAAAACGTAGTATCACGATCTAGTGCAAACTGAGTATCGTTCTATGACGCAAAGTACCTGTGAGATAATTTGACTAAAGTCTTTTTTATCTGAGATTGATTTCTCTACAAAAACCCCCATAGTTATGAATTGCGATGATCAAACAACTATTTTTATTGCAAATAACCCTATATTCCATAAACGTACTAAACATATTAAAATAAACTATCATTACGTACATGACATAGCAATGAAAGGAGTTATTTACACCTCCTATACTCAGTCAACATAACAACAAACACATATCTTCACCAAAGACTTAAGTGTTAGGATGTTTGAATTTTTATGTAACAAACTGGGCATAATCAATATCTATACTCCAACTTAAGAGGAAGTATTAGAGTGAGTTGTGTTAAATGGATATACTTTACATGGATATCCATATAAAGGACTATCTCCTTATACATATGTACTAGGGTTTGTTAATTGAATAATAGACTCTCTTTTTCAACTCAACAGATACATCAAACAAAAATGTACCCTCATCCTATGAAATTTCTAAGATTTTTTAATACTGTCCTTATTTCTAGTTAGCAAACATTTGTGTCTTTTTAATAGGTAATGAGAAAATTTTATTGAAAATCTCAAAGAAACATTGAAAACAAGCAAATACAGTAGTCCGAACAAGGAGTTACAACACCAACCGGCAACTAGCAAATGACGCTCAAACAATGGACAAAGGAAACAAGGAAAACAAAAACAGCTAAGAAAGGACATTACAGCCTAATAAAAACCACTTATAATCCAACAAAAACATCCAACCATACAGTGATTATCAAATCAGTGGTGATTACACAGTAAGAGAGAGATGAAGACCATCAGCCAACTCTTGTTTTCTGTCACAGTAAACAAAAGAAGCTACCCCCACATAATATAGGTCCACAAAGATTAATTACAGAAAAACTTGCAAAAATGTGCAAAAGCACATCAGAGTTCAGACCCCCTTTTTTTAGCAATAATCAAGAAATTTTTATCAAAAATCATTTTGAAGAAAACTACAACAAAGAAAAAGGCTCATCAAGTAGATAAGCCAAGCAACAAAATAACAAGTAGAAGCCTACAAGACAGACTAAATAAGAAAGAGTCCCAGCAACCAATCACAAATAAAGATGTCAGCTGCAGAGTATAAATGGTGACACTGCCCACACGAGAGTACACAATCAAGTCTTGCTCCTCTTGAAACCTCTGTTGCTATTGTCATGCCCTGGTGAGTACTCAATCCTTGATCGTCACTGCTGAGTCAGGTTCAAGCCGTAGTAGCTGCCATTGTGCTCTAGTCATCCTCCTCATCTTTGCAGGTCGCTTTCAAGCCTTTGGTGTTGCTATGCTTCAGTTCTCCTCTCTGTCGCCAATCCGTGGTTCTCACATGTTGTTGTCGTGCTGTGTTAGGTAGCTTGGGTTCTTACCTGGTGTAACTATTAAGACCTAGATCTAAAGCATGGTTCTAAATGTCGATTTCGTGTCAGACTTCAATAAGTTGAAAAATAGACATGTGTTGGGAAAATATCGGTATGTCAGAATTGTATCGGTGGAAACACGGTAAAAAAAAAATTTACATTCAGAAAACTTCCATTTCGATATCGTATCGGAGTTATGTCGATAAATTGAAAATAAGACACGTGTCGGAGAAATTTCGGCGACACGCGTAGACATTTAGTACCATGATCTAAAGTAAAGGTCACTAATTTCCTCCGTTTTAGCACCATAGAAAAAAAATTTAAAAAAAGCACCAAAACAAAAATCATATACATGAAATTTAGTAGAACCAAGAACTAGATCTAACATACATAAAAATACACTACGTTTTCATAGATCTAAGATCTAGATCTAACATAAATATGAAAATATATTAAGTTTTTGAAATCTAATATTTTTAATCTTAGATATTTGTTTAGTAATTTTAAAAATAATAATAATAAATATGATAATTCAAAATGAAATTCAAAAAATCAGTAAATATTTAAGAAACTAATAAAAATCATGATAACTCAAAATGAAATTTAAAAAAATAAGTAAATATTTAAAAAGCTGATACAAATCATGATAGTTTGAAATAAATTTCTAAAAATAAGGAAAATTTTAAAAATCTAATACTTGAAAATAAATTTTCAAAAAATCAGTAAATATTTAAGAAGCAAATAGAAATCGTGATAATATGAACTAAATTTTAAAAAATTAGGGAAATTTTAAAATCTAAAAATTGGAAATAAAATTTTAAAAATCAAGAAAAACTTAAAAAGCTAATGATTGGAAATAAAATTTAAAAAAACTAGAAAAATTTTGGAAAAGTCA
>JAMKQA010003926.1:0-25284 GCA_024699735.1 Posidonia australis
ATATATATATATATATATATATATATATATATATATAAGGTTCATAAGAATGAAGCCTGGTAGTCTTCTGGGCCCAGTAAATTCTCACAGGAGAGATCACTCCTAGCTCCAAAAGGAGATCGTGATGAAGGTAACTAAAATCTTTAGTCCCTGTTTATTGGCAATTGTATCGTTATGGTAAACATTTTCTGGAGTTCGTCTTTGTGGTTGTGGCCCATGTTGAATTGTTCTGTTGTTAATTTATGTTGTTGCTTCTAATGTCTGTGTTGAAGCAACGTGTAGACCCCATTTGGAATTAATTTGGAAGTGCAACTTTAGATAAAACACTTTTCCAGAAATTAAAAAAAAACAGTTCCAAATAGATCTTTTTTCCAAAACTTTTTTTTGAAAATCAATTATCAACTTTTCAATGAGTTTGAACTACAAAAACTACTAATAAAATGACTAACAAATAACTCTTGGCAAAAAACTTTTAATTAAAAAGTGTAACTCCAAAACTATGATATATTTTTACCCTTTATTTCAGTGATTGATGAATTTAAAATTAATTTTATTTGTTACTACCATCAACCTTGCTTAATAACATAAAGGGTTTACAGATTCCAGGGGTAATAAAAAAAAATAAAATAAAAATCTAAACCATTAACAAAAAAAATATAAAAAAAATAAAGGGTTTACTTTGTGGTCGGGTAAGAACCGAGTTGACGAGTGATTATTGGTTTTCCATGTTACGTTAGAAGTGTGTAGACATGGAAAACGGGCCGACTCGGCCCGCGAAACAACAGGCCGGTCTGGCCCAACACGACCCACGACGGGCCAGATCGGGCTCGACCAGCGGTCGTTTTTTGCAGGCCCGGACCGACCCGACCCGTTTTTCATGTCTAAAAGTATGTAGAATTATTAACGTAACGTTATCACACTTCAAAACGAAAGTAACTAAAAAGAAATGATGTGCCCTGTCGAAAAGTATTTAAGTTAATCTTGATATCTGCCCTTTTGTGTTATATTCTACTAGTAAATGGCCCGTGCATGGTACACGTTCATCCAATAAAAATAAATTTCATTTATTTATGTTATCAAACATTATAAATTAAATGCAAAATACCAACGTAGTTTGGTTAGAAAGTGTTGCTGGAGCTTGTAGCATTTTTAAGGGACCTTGTGGTTCTTACTCAAGTTTTGTTAGAAAGTGTAGATGGAGCTTGTAGCATTTTTAATGGGAATTTGTGGTTCTTTTTGGTAACGTTTATGGAATTAAATTTCTTAACTATGTGTCCACCACCAAGAATCCAAAAAACAAAGATTCAGGTATTACAATAGTTTAGGATTTCAGAAGACCCAATCACAACAAAAACTTGGCTACTTTCAAAGAAAAAGCCACAAATACCTAGAATCAAAAAATATTACAACACCAGATCAAACAAAGTATAAGATCTGATTAAGAAGATATTAATCAAACTTAGTGGTCTACATTTGAGTTGTGAACGGAAGGGAAAGGCTTAGTACGAGTATTAACAGAAACAATCAGAGGCACCAGATTATTGCTTGTCTATGCTCCAATTTATTGATGATCCATGTTCCAAGAGTTTTGCATGTCCTTTACAGATTAAAGTAGTGTCTCTTCTTTGACGAGCCGACGAACCCCGATCGGTTGGGAAATAACCCTAGTTGAAGTCGTTGGAACAAAAATAACATCCACTAGAGACAAATACCAGTCCAAAGACTCACAAACATAATCAGGAACCAAAGAAAATTTTCCAGCAAAAGAACTTTAATACCATCCTCTATATCACAATCAGAGTGTTTAGATTCAGGCAAACAACTTGTCCTAACCTTAGAACATCACTGATCAGAGTAAAATCTCACCATAAAACTCAACATATTCCAACAAATGCCATTAAAAAGGCTATTACTCAAGATACATAACGAAAGATTATCAGGTGAAAGATATAATCTAGGAGAAAGAAAAACATAGAATCTAGGAGAAAGATTAGTATACAAATTCAAGGGGATCTGAAAAATAATGTCTCCCTGCTCTTCAGAAAATTCGCTGCTTCCCAAAACAAGTAAGAGAGGTGAAGAGATGCACTCATAAAAGGGGACACACCAACGATCTGCCTTGATGCAGATCGAAACTCGTCCTAGGACAAGTCTCCAGATTGATATGCAGAGGGAAGGAGTAAGAAAGTATTTTAGCTGTATTACATACTTTCGAGTCATTTACCTCGACAAGAGAAGATCGACGTCGGTGAGAGGTCGATCCCGTCTAGATGTTGGCGAGAGGCCGAACCCCCTTACTCTTCCCATGGGCCTTTTCGAGTCGCCGATCCCATCGACGAGAGGTCGATAATAGCATGCCTAGAACCTCTTGGCGATCTTCGTCTGGGACGCATCGAACTCCTTGAGAACCTCGATATGTTAGAGATCGAGGCTCCTCTTCCCCCAATGTGGAATGGAATTTGTGGTTCTTACTGAAGAGCTTCAGGGAATACACTTTACACAACTTCTACGATTTCCTTTGGAAAAAAATCCAACCTACCACACCATTTGGAATAACTTCTAGAAAATTAGATTCCCATTAAGTTAAAGGTGTCATAATTTGTTCCAAGCACCACCTTATAGAAATTTGAAAAAGTGCCTTTTATCATAATATGAAATAAAGATCATATCCCATGTAAAGTTTACACCATGCTACAATGCAAAAGACATTTCCACACTGACCCATTATTGAAAAATGAAAGTTATATGGCTTGCTTTTATCAGAAGTCAATTATAGCAATTACTAATGAAATATAATATTCAATATAATGATCTGAATCCCTAGGTACAAAACAATGCAAAATGAATTTTGGAGAATCACCTCAAGTACGAATAAATGCTTACCATATTGCAGAACCAATTGAAGATATAAAAGAGTGATGATATACAAAATAAATTCTGTAAAAACTACAAGAAGAGAAGGGGCATGTATGCTTCCCCACCATACAAAACTGCACTGGTAAGGTGACCTGCTAGAAGCAAGTTAAGGCAAACTTACCCACCACTTTACTCTAGAGCTAGTCATGAATACAGGAGAATAATCTAAAAGAAGGGTGCAAAAATTCGACTTCAAAAAAAAGGGAAACCATAACACATGCTAACCTTGTAGAGGAATCAAATAAAACATTTCAGCAGACTTAATTCTTTATTTTAGTCAAACAGAATGCAAACTTTATTTTTGGAAAACATAACTTCCATCTATAACTGTAAATCTACAATTAAAACACTGTTAAAGAAAAAACTCAGATGATTGAGCTTTAGTTTCATTGTCTACTTTACCTCAAAAATAATCGTAGTATATCCTGCAAAAGCTCAGTTTCTTCCCTCTATAAAATTTAATTTTAGTCAAATCTACAAGTTATTTGAAAACTATTTTTCTGCAAAAGTAGAATGAAAAACTCAAATTGTGGTCTTAGCAGTACTTCCTACAACTTACTAATTTACGAGACATGTTTATGCATTGACTTTCAAAGGAATGTATGCTTTGGTCTCTGACTCTCTGTCCATCTAAGATGTATATGAGCAATGCTGGTTAAATGTAAACCCCAATCGACCCAACTATCTAAAACATGGTTTGCCAAGGTCACAAAACAATGAAAGTGCTTTCTGTATGATACTTGACACTGGATTCCTTAAGGCATATTTTCAGATAAAACAAATTTCAAAAGGAAATTTATGATAGTTCATATCAACTAGATGATTGATGGTTATGGTGACAATAAAAGAGAAGACAAAGTAGTCAAACTCTTTAATGTTGAATGATATGAACGGATCTCTTTTGACTTTAGTACTCTATCGGCTGTTTATTTTCCCCAATGGCAACAGATTTTCCATTGAAAAGGAACAGAAACTACAGAGAATTCTATAGCATAGTGAGCAGCTGCAACACATGAACATGCCTCAGATTTTTGAATATGAATTTATCAATTGTGCCCTTCATGAACCATGACTAAAATGTTCTTATAAATTACAAATAATTGAATTTCCTATAGATATTCATTGATCAATATAAAATGTAGACAAGCAATGACATCTATTTTCTGTCATAAAACACAATATATTTAAATCAACAAAGACAAAGATGGACATTGTAGACCTTCATATCACCATTCTAAGAGCACATTCTTGACAAAGACGGACATTACAGATCTTCCTATCAATTTAGAATAATTGCCAGAGACAATGATCTTTTTATTATCAACTATTACATATGTATTTAATAAAACTAACACTTTGGAGTATACATTCCTTTTTATTAGTTTATTCAATAACTAATGTAATTATTCTATACAAGAATGTTTTACAAAGTCCACTTCTAAATTTTACCTTTTTAAGTCCAGTTATGGACCATACATCCTTCATCTCTGCGACATCGAGAGACGTGCCTCTTGAAGATGATCCGACAATTTTTAGGTGCTAATCAGTTTTTATCAGATGAGATGCTCTTTTTAAGATATAAAATTGTTTTCGGCGATTCATTGGGTTTAATCCTCATTCCTATTGCTGTTAGTATTCTTCTTCTTATTGTTCAAGATTTAAAGTTGAATGGGATCGACAAAATCAGCTAAGCAAGTAAAAGTTGATGCAGAATGCTATAACATGTATAGCCCTTATTCATGATGAGCAATCCCATTGATACAAACTTGAAAATTCAGAGACAAGTACGACAGGTGTCAATCAGATGAACAGAAGGAGAAAATCACAGACATTTCTATACAAAGAGCTTATAAATTCATCAAGACCTGATCTTTCATCTTGCCTTTGACCCCCTAATCAGGATCTCACACCAACACATTCTTCACAAACCACCAGTGATCGAATCATACTTACGAAACAAATGAAAGGCTTCACCTTTTTAGGCACAGGCCGCGACGCCCTAGGCGGTGGCGGTGGTGGTGTTGAGGAGGGGGTCGCGGGGGGAGGAATCGGGGTCGTAGTCGGGGTCGAGGGAGCGGTCGATGGCCTCACGGCCCTTGTCGAGACAGGGCTTGCAGGCCATCTCAATCGTCAGCCACCCCAGCACCACCGCCCCGATGGCGATGAGCGCGCTCGTGATCGCCGCCATTTGTATAGTCGACCTCCGCTGGCGCAGATTTTGATTATTTGCGGAGAGATCGAAAAAGCTCAAGCGGAAAATAAAGTAGGCGTTTTCCTTGTTCTCGCCAAGCATAGCGTTCACGGATTCGAGCCTGACCCGAAACGCAAGCCTGTTAGTTTGCAGGTTGTTTCCTGTTGGTGGGTGCACACACTTTTGGTTGAGTCGAATCATTTTTTATGGTTTAATTTTATCTAATGATTTAATTTAATTTTTAAATTTTTCTTAGTAGTTCTGTGTACATATATGTATAGTGTGTGAATTTCAATCATTGGACTAAATGACTTTATATTTATACCTTTCATTTTATTCTAGAATATGTAAAAACAAAGTTCAAAACCATTCCTATTCCCAAACATCCTACAGAAATCCATTTGAATTACTTCATAAATCTCTAACTTTATAGATTTTTATGCTTTACTTATTAACCTAATATATAAATAAACTCTACTTTGTTTGAAATTAGATTGCGTTTAATTTTAACAAATTGTATTTTAGAACATGAAGTAAATAAAATGGTACAGTTTAATTCTTTTATTTTTCCAATTAAATAAAAAAAAGTGTGTAGAAGAAACCACTTTTTTTCCTTGATATTTATCTATTTTATTTTACAAAGCAAAACTCAAACATTTTCAATCCTAGTCGTTTAAATTTTTATTGACATTTGATAATGATGAATTTTGGAGAATTTTAATATAAGAAACAAACTTTTATATAGTTTAATCAATAATGGTAAATTTACTAGTACCACTTTGTGACGTGTTTTAGTGTGATAAGCAATGGTACACTTAGGAGTCAAGTTTTACTACATATAGAACAAGAATCAGTATAGTTAGCTTGTAGCTTGAACATCAAGATAAGTGCAATCAACTTGTAGTTTGGGAATCACATATATTTAAAGTACATCGTATGCCATAGTCAAGATAGAAATTTCTTGATTTGAAAACTTATGGATACTACATGGCATCACTAACTACCAAAAAAATATATTGTTAAATCATATTTTTATGAATATTTAAGTAAAAAGCCGATAACCGAACCAAACTGTAATGCCTCCCTTGCACTACCTACTAGTATCACTACTACCCAAAGTATTTTACCAAATGAATGACTATAAAAACTAAGATTAACAATAAAAATTACAACTATCTACCACTACCTAGAATCAGTGGTGT
Organism: Posidonia australis; assembly: GCA_024699735.1. Taxonomy (NCBI): domain Eukaryota; kingdom Viridiplantae; phylum Streptophyta; class Magnoliopsida; order Alismatales; family Posidoniaceae; genus Posidonia; species Posidonia australis. Next base: position 6,310 of record JAMKQA010003926.1, read on the forward strand.
GTGACTATGTAGCTCCAAACTGTGCACCAGGATTAGACTACACTCCTCAATTTGCACTAGAAAGAAAAATACAAGGAAAACACATGAGTGATATTCAATATGTATCCACCAAAAATAGAGACCAAAAAACACTAGAAATCTATAGACAGAAAACACACAATATCGAAGCCTAATCCAAAAAAACACTAGAATTATAAAATTCAATTATAGATATCTAGGAATCCACTTTACAAATCATGCCTTTCAAATCATATTTACTATTTTCCTTTAGAATCTTATACATCTTTGAAAACTGCTTTATGCATTTCTAGAAAGCCAAACCACAACTAAAATTCAACTCAAAACTACATACACACACACAGCGAGAAAACTTATCGAGTTACCTTAGCCACAGGCGCCTGACCAGCCACAAGCAATCGACTGGGCTCCAATCTTGACCTTACAACACTACTGTGATAAACTAGATCATGTAGGAGTCCAGCTGCCCCCGCCATAGGCTCATTATATCTACATATCACACATAACAGAGTGCATCCTATCTACGCCCCTTGGTGCCCGAGTAAGGTCACCAATACTAAGGGTAATTCAAGTATTCTCACTCTCAGGCCCTAAAGTAGCATAACCATAGTCACAATGACTCCATCCTCGGACTCAAATTCGGCAACCTCATCCTCGGACTCGTATCTGACTTCTCAAAGGTATCAAACACCCATTGCATCGGTACCATCCTACGACTACGTGGATCCTACCAAAACCACGGAAAATATTTTCAAAACATGTGCATTCTCTTTTAAAAACCATTTCCAAAACATTTTTCACCACATAAATCATTCATAGAATCAAAACCGCAATTAAACACTGCCCTTAGGTATCGTCTCACCCTTCTTTTGGGCTAGCACCCTTAACTACCACAAGATCGTCTTTGGACTTCTGCCACACCTTCGTGTGTAGCATTCCTATTACTTTTTGCATCCTTGGTGATAGGGTCATGGATTCGTCACTGCCCCTCTTGCCTGATAGACTTGTTGGCTTGTCATCTCTTTCAAGCTTCATACTTCGGTAGGTAGGTTTTGGACTTGCCATGCCCCTCCTCAGGCTAATAGTCCTAACTATCTAATAGTCCTAACTATCTAATAGCCCTAACTATTTGATCGACAAGCCTGTCAATCCTTGCCATGCCCCTCATCTCCTCAAGATCATAACCCTAACTATTTAGTAATGAGTCCGTCAACTTATCATGCCCTTACATAAGTGTAGCATTTCATCACATTTCATCGTATCTACTGCATATCATCGCATGTCCCCACATGAGCAAAGCATTCTATCTTATTTCACTACATTCCATGACATATCATTGCATGTCATCATCATCTTATTTCATCACATTACATCGCATTGCATAAGCATTACATCAACACTGCTTTGACATCCCTATTTTAGCATCATAACATCACGCCCCAGCATCACATACCCAGCATCTCACTCTCACACCATGTTCCTGATATACCTCTTGTAGCGTTGAGTGCTAATAAATCCTCTATAGCACTACCTACTCAGCGATGGTATATTCCGCATTACGTGCCCAACACTGTCAACCTCAACATTGCATAGTCAAGTGGATGCCTAAGACTATCATTGCCCCCACATCTAACTTATATGCACCATCACCTCGTCGGTATCACGTGCTTGGCATGCCTCTTGTGGCATTGAGTGCTAGTGAATCCTCTATAGCACTACTTGCTCGATGTAGTATTCTCGCATTGGGTGCCCAACATCCCATGCATTTCCCTCCATACCACATCATCTGCATCTTCACCTCATCAGCATCGCATGCTTGGCATGCCTCCTGTAGCATTGAGTGCTAGTGAATCCTCTACAGCACAATTTGTTGAATGCGATATCCTCACATTGTGTGACCGACACCCCATGCAATTTACCCCATACCACATCATCTGCATCTTTACCATGTCGGCATCGCGTGCTTGGCATGCCTCCCGCAGCATTGAGTACCAGTGAATCCTCTATAGCACTACTTGCTTGGCATGGTATCATCACATTACGTGCTTGACACCCCATGCATTTTCCTCCATACAGCTCATCTGCATCATCACCTCATTGGCATCGTGTGCTTGGCATGCCTCCTATAGCATTGAGTGTCAATGAATCCTTTGTAGCACTACTTGCTCGATACAGGATCCTTGGCATTGCGTACCCAAAATCAACTGCATGTGTTTCCCTCAATACCATCTCATCTACATCATCACTTTGTTGGCATCGCATGCTTGGTATGCCTCCTGCAGCATTGAGTGCTAGTGAATCCACTACAACACTACTTGCTTGGCATGGTATTCTCGACGTTGTGCGCCCAACACCGCACAACCATCCCCCACACTACACTTGCATTATTACACTAGCATTTGCATACACACATTATGCAAAGTTATGCATATCCCCAGTGGAGCTCAGCACATGCAATTGCATTTCAGTAGAGTTTCAGCATCTACACGTATCATTAGCATCAGCATTGGTATTTTTAGCATCGTGTTTGCATTTGTTTTGCATCTCAACATCCGTGTTTACACCAGCACTTGCGTACTTGTGTTTATAGCATCACTTTAGCATTTGCACTTGCATTCTGGCCATGAGTCATGACATTTGATGCATCCATCGAATGAATGACTTAATGCTAATAGCAAACACCACCTTTTCGCAAGTGCCATGTGGGGTGTTTAGTCAACCTTGAGCATCGGTCTTGGTTCGCTCCGTCCTCGACCTTGCTCAAGGAGAGGCATCTGTAGACACCCCACTTTGGTAGCCACTTGTAGGCGGATTCCTTCGAAGAGTGCACCAATGGCAACGAAGCATTTCCCCACACCAAAGTCCATTTCACACCCCAAAATCAGCGCAACACCCTAAATCTAGCCCAACACCATAAACTTACCTCAAAACTCTAAGCCCAAGCCCATTTGATGGCCCAGTCAAGAAGCAAGCTTAGATTCAATCCCAAAGCCAGACATGGCCCAAGTGTATCTGACCAATGCATGTATGCCGTGCGGATTCAGGATGTGGGTAGGTCATGTGGAAACATGGCGTGGTTACCCTTGGGTCAGTAGTTAATTTATGAGAGGCTTGATTGGTCATTTCACCCAATGGACCACCAATTCGCCTCTTCTCATTGGATGGCATGGATCTGGGCGTGCTCTATGATTTTCTTGGACCATCACACCCCATTTCCTAACCCAAAACCCAATCTAATTCCCATTAATTAAATCTAAACCCCTTATCATAATTAACATTTCAAATCCAACGACTCCTACTCTTTCTTCCCCTTATAAATCAGCCTCTCTCACGTCCAAGCCCTTCCTCTTGGATCTCTGGACTCCCAACACTGAGCTTCAGTCATCCTTGACCAAAGCCACCTCTAGCCAGTCACCAATTCTAGCCAACATTCTACCACCCCTAGCCACCAACATTCCAAGTAACTCTCTCAGCCTTACATTAGCTGCATTGCACCCTCCTCATTATAGAGCACTTCATGGCCTTTTCAGCAAAGCCTCCCCTCTCACAAAAGCCCCTTAACACTGTCCATTAGCCATCTCTGACCATCCAGCCACCTTTGTTTTCGGTCGAAACTACCACCTCCACCACTGAAACAACCACACTAACCATCGCATTACACACCTGAGCCTTCAGTGCCATCACATCAACCTCCCATGATCGCCTCCACTGCCTCCAAGTGTAGGCAGTTGGAGTGAAGCCGCCACGAGTCGCCACTGGGAAGGACAACCCCTCCACATCCAAAGGTGAGCCACTTCACTGTAACATGTTCCTAGTTGCTTCCTGCTGCTTGACATTGCCTCTTTGATGTTTTATTTGCATGCATTTCACCTACATTTCCCCATGTTTCATGTTGTTCATGCATTCCATATCGAACGTCAGTGATGGGTTCATATGGCTTGTGTAAGGCCGACAGCCTATCAATACAATGGCCACCCATTCTGGTACATCTGGCCCTTCTCCTCTCTTTAGTGAGCGTTCCCAGATGTCTGCTGAAAATCCTTGCCGCCTATATGGTCAGCCAAGCCCACGAACATCAGTGACACTCATGGAAGACAATGGGAACAAAACCACATCATGCATCCTCTCTTGCATTGCATCTCATTCATCACTCATCATCTCCCCTTGCCTTCTTCCACCTATGTTAGCCACCACAAAGCTCACCAGGGCTTATAGTCAGATTCCATGGTTGTGAGAACCAGTGACGTCCGACAGCTGTACAGGGAGGTCGAGGAAGCCATTCATGCATCCTAGGGCCTCATCCTTTGCACATAGCTGCTCGTTGTAGTTCACTCTTGCATCCCTAGTAATTAGCTACCCATTTGCATCATTAGATTTCATCTTAGTGCAATGAAAATGTCATTGGTCTACAACATTTTCTGGATTGCATGCAAGTGGTGCATGCAGGTCGCGTAGGAAATCTATGCGTTTGCTCGATCCAGAGCAATTCGATTGGCCAGAGCACTTGCATACATCCTGCGTTATATTTCCATCCTGTTTCCATGCATCCACTGCATATCGCATACACATCTCCTGCACCTTGGATTCATCCCATATGTGTTTTCAATCCTATTTGTCATGCATCTTGGTCTTCCTTCGGTACCAAAGCCCAAACTTTCATGCATACCTTCATCCACAGTGGTATGACATCAAGCATTCATTCATCTTAGACTTAAGCAAGCATACATTGACAATACAAGGGAGCGATCAACCAAGAAAGACCGATTCGTCAGGCGTATGGGGATGCCTAACACCTTCTCCATGCGTAACAAGAGTCCTTACCCTTTCTCTAGTCCATAATGACCAATGTATTGCATCCATTAGGCACGAAGCATACATACACATTCATTTGCATTCATTCGCATCATTTCTCTCACATTTTTATACATTTGGTTTTCCTCATCTCCCGATCCCAATAGACTAAGTGGAGACTCCATTTTTTTCCCCTTATCCTCTTTTCCTTGGTGCTTTCAAATCAAGTGTCCTTCCTTGGATTCACCATCTTCATCATAACCTTATCAGTTTTCTTCGCATGCCTCAATTGCACGAAGTCTCCCGTTGTCGACATGGTTACAGCTATAAACACGAGAATAAGCTTCTTAATTGGGTCAGATGGGAGTTTTGTTGTAAACCAATGGATGAGATGGGAAATGGGTATTCAAAGTCTTGAGGATGTGCACCTTTTCTGTAACATTAAGAACTGTTGGAGGCTTCTACAATGGAAGTCTCTTTGGAGTTCTTGCTATGTTGCAAAGAGTAACTATGCCGGTGGAACCCTACACGCCTCCAAGGTGCGTGAAAACACACAAGGAGTCTCGATATGGTCACGGCGAAGATGGTGAATCCGGAGAAGGAAACTAAACTTAGAAACACTAAAGAAAGATAAGAAGAGGATAAGAAAAAGGAATCGCAACCTAGTCTTTTAATGAAAAGACGAGGAAAACCAAACACAAAGGAAAAACCTAAAGAAGTCAATGCGAAGAAAACACATGTATGCTCCGTGCCTAATGGATGAAGTGTGTAAACCAATAAGGGCCAGGGAAAGGGTAATGATTCTTATTACGCATGGGGAAGGTATTAGGCACTCCCATACGTCCGAAGAATTCGATCTTTCTAGGTTTCCTGCTTGCTAATGATCTAGTGTGTGTATACTTGTCTACCTTGAATGCATATGCCTAAAATGAATGCGAAAACATGCCAAATAAAACAGAAGAAATGAATAAAAAATAAAAAATGATAAAGAAAAATAATCCAAGAGACAATGTAGGCATTGAAAATGCCACTTTACTGTACACCCTTGAGCAATGAGGAAACTCATGAAAATCAGAAATATTTAGAAAGCGTCACACAAAACAGCGGAAACTTAAGAAATCCGAGAAAATCAAATGAGAGAAAATAATCCTCATTCGAGTCCATGTTAGCATTTGTCAAGCCTGTTAATGTACGCCCTCGGACGATGAAAATCCAAATCAAACCAAAATCATGGAAATTGGAAGAAATCCGGAAAATGATGCGAAAACTAAGTTTGAAATGCGTGCATGATGTAAGAAAACAAGCATGAGAATATATGCATGAAAAAGGGTAACAAAATGTACAAATGAAAGCAAGGGTGAAATATGTAAATTTTCAAGGGCCTCTGTGCAAAAATTACATGCTCTTGAGTAAAGACTGAGGTTTCCAAGGCCAAATCAGCAAAAAGTTAAAGAAAACACATTTTATGCAAATTTAAGGAAGTTAGGGGTTAAATGTGTTAAACTATGCATTTTTGGTAAATTCAGGATTCCTAGGGCCTAATCTATAATTTTGTCAACAAAACATGTGTTAAGTGTAATTTTAAAGAATTTCAGGGTTAAATGTGCAAAATAGTGGACTCATGGATGAAAATATTAATTTTCAAGGATTGATTTGCAAATATGTCGTAAAAACATGCATTCAGTGTAAATTTAGTGATGTTTAGGGTTTAAAATGAAAATCTGTGTACATTTGAGTAAAAACTTGAATCTCTACGGTTTAGTTTGCAATTGTACTAGAAAATCATTCATTCAAAACAATTTTAATAAAGTGCAGGGTCTTATGTGCAAATTATGGACTTAAAGTGAATGAAAACTAAATCAGAGGGTTTTATGTCAAAGTTTAAAACCTGAAAATTAGTAAAAGAGAACATAAGGGCTATCCTGCAAATTACCAAAACAACTCATTATTTAAATGATTAAAAAACTAATGCAAGGACTGATTTGCAAAATGAGAGGACTCAAATGCAAACAAAAGAAAATAGCTGGAGTTTTTTAAAAGAAGCTTTTAAAAACGCTCGACGGTCGTCGACGACTGCATCTCACCGGCGACGATGACTGGAATGCCATCCTAAGCTTCCCAGATGCCTGATCTAGCATCTAAACACGAGGGAAGCAAGAGGGACGAAAGGGGAGGAGATCCATCGGCTCTGATTGGATGTCGAATGGCTGAAAGCCTCCTCCCACCACCCTCGCCAGCGTCACGACTCCGGCGACCGACCCGAAGAAGAAGGAGTCATTGGAGGCGGCGGAGCGACGATCCAGGGGTCTTGAAGGCTCGACAATGTGGAGAGGAAGAAATTCCTCCGTATGGAAGCAAGCAATGCAGCGCGTCCACTCCTCCCAATCAAGCTCTGTGTCGTCTCTAGCAACGACGACTATGGAGGAGGATCGAGGCTCGGAGGAGGGCTTTGGAGCTTCTGGAGGCCTAAAGGAAAGGAGGGAAAGTGTTCCGATGATCAGAGGGGAGCTGTGAGGCGGGAGGTGCTCGGACGGTTGTTTCTAGTGGTTGCTTTCTCTAGCGACGGCGGGGCTACGTCCGACGATCTTCTTCTAGCGGCTTCCAAGGGGGTTGCTTGGCTTCCAGAGTGGAGGAGGAGCAAAGGGAGACCTAGACTAGTCATCCTACACACATCAGGGCACAAATCACTCAGTGGATTCGTGCCTCCACCTCTCCTACTAGAAAAATGGGTCCGATGACCCATAAAACCTGAATTCCAGCCAGCAAACCTCCAAACTCCACTGGAATCACCTTAGGGAAGTTGAGGAGGACCTAGGGAACGAAAATGGAAGAAAATTGAGCTCTGATCGGGGCATACCTGAGTTGGCAGTGGGTGGAAGCTATTCTTGTCGCCGGAGCTCGCCGGAGATGGTGGCTGGAGCTCTAAACTACCACTTTTCTGAGCTTGCTCTGGTTGCTCTGGTCTGAGTAGTTCCCCTTGGTTGCTCTCTTCTCAAGCTTTCTCTCCTTTTTTCATGTTTTTTCTCTCTCTTTTTTAGCTTTTTTTCCCTCTTCCTTCCCCTCTTTTTCCTCTTGCAAATGGGAGGTATTTAGAAACTTGCAATGGCTTGGTTGTTTAGGTTGTTAGGGGTATTTTGTTATGGGTTGTTGTAGGTAGTTAGAAGTTGTTACAAGTTGTTATAGGTTGTTATGATAAAGGTGAGAAGTGGTTAGGTTTGTTTAGGTGGTTAGAGGTTGTTATAGGTTGTTATGGATTGTTGTGATGGAATGGGAAGTGGCTAGGTTTGTCTAGGTGGTTAGAGGTTGTTATAGGTTGTTAGAGTTTTGGATTATGGCTTAGGGTTAGGTTTAGGGTTTAGGTTAAGGTTTAGGCTAGCTTAGGGTTTTAGATTAGGGTTTAGGTTGGGTTTAGGGTTTTGGATTAAAGTTTGCTAAGTCTAGGGCTTTGGATTAGGGTTTAGGCTAGGTTTAGGGTTTTAGATTAGGATTTAGGCTAGGTTTAGGGTTTTGGATTAGAGTTTGCTAAGTCTAGGGTTTTGGATTTGGGTTTAAGTTTTTGGATTAGGGTTTGCTAAGTCTAGGGTTTAGGATAGTTTAGGGTTCAGCTGCAAGCATATGGAGTGTCTACAGATGTCCCTCCCTAAGCAAGGTTGAATGACGAATGGAATAGAGACCGATGCTCAGGATTGACAAAGACACCCCGCCCCCTCTTAAAAGGAAAAGAGAACAGGAGGAGAAGACCACTGCTTTTAAAGCACACACTGGGAATCCAATGGCACAAAGTTATCGGACTTGTGACCCAAATTGTTTGGGTTATCAGCCCAAGAGAAAGGGGGCATGATAGGATACCGGACCCACTGACCAAAAAGATAGACGCCTTGAGGGGTATCAATCGGGTAGTTCTGGGTACCAACCCAAAGAAAGATGTTGGTCTAGTCCATCTGGAACACGAACAAAGGAGGCACCATCGATTCCAAACTCTTTGAGCAATAATCGAATGGGGCATGGTAAGTTTCGAACCTACCGATCGAAGGATGGTAAGTTTCAAACTTACCAACCAGGAGAATATGGCAAGTTTCGAACTTACCGACCGAGAGATGGCAAGTTTCGGACTTATCGACCGATAGAATATGGCAAGTTTCGGACTTACTGACCAGAAGATAGCAAGTTTCAGACTTACCGATCAAGATAATATGGCAAGTTTCGGACTTATCGACCAAAAGATGGCAAGTTTCGAACTTACCGACAGAGAGATGGCAAGTTTTGGACTTACCGACTGGAGGAAATATAGCAAGTTTCAGACTTACCAACTAATAGATGGCAAGTTTTGGACATACTGATCGGAGGGAATATGGTAAGTTTCGGACTTACCGACCGAGAGATGGCAAGTTTCGAACTTACCAACAGGAGAGAATATGACAAGTTTCGAACTTACCAACCAAGAGATGACAAGTTTCAGACTTAATGACCGAGAGATGGTAAGTTTCGGACTTACCGATCGAAGAGAATATGGCAAGTTTCGGACTTACCGATCGAAGAGAATATGGCAAGTTTCGGACTTACCGATCGAGAGATGATATGTTTCGAACTTACCAACCGGAGGGAATATGACAAGTTTCAGACTTATCGACCGAGAGATGGCAAGTTTCGGACTTACCAACCGAGAGATGGCAAGTTTCGAACTTACCGACCAGAGGGAATATGACAAATTTTGGTCTTACCGACCGAGAGATGGCAAGTTTCGAACTTACCGACTAGAGGGAATATGGTAAGTTTCCGACTTACCGATTGAGAGATGGCAAGTTTCGGACTTATCGACCGAGGAGATATGGCAAGTTTCGGACTTACAGACTGAAGGGAATATGATAAGTTTCAGACTAACCAACCGAGAGATGGCAAGTTTCGGACTTACCGATCGGAAGGGATATGGCAAGTTTCGGACTTACCGATCGAGCGATGGTAAGTTTCGGACTTACCGATCGGAGGGAATATGGCAAGTTTCGGACTTACCGACCGAGAGATGGTATGTTTCGAACTTACCGACCGGAGGGAATATGACAAGTTTCGGACTTATCGACCGAGAGATGGCAAGTTTCGAACTTACCGACCGAGAGATGGCAAGTTTCGAACTTACCGACCAGAAGATGGCAAGTTTCGGACTTACCGATCAGAGGGAATATGGCAAGTTTTGGACTTACCAACCGAGAGATGGCAAGTTTTGAACTTACTGATCGAAGGGAATATGGCAAGTTTCCGACTTACCGACTGAGAGATGGCAAGTTTCAGACTTATCGACCGAGGAGATGTGGCAAGTTTTAGACTGACAGACCGAAGGGAATATGGTAAGTTTCAGACTTACCAACCGAAAGATGGCAAGTTTCGGACTTACCGATCGGAGGGGATATGGCAAGTTTCGAACTTATCGACCGAGAGATGGTAAGTTTCAGACTTACCGATCGGAGGGAATATGGCAAGTTTCAGACTTACCGACCGAGAGATGGCAAGTTTCGAACTTACCGACCGGAGGATGGTAAGTTTCGGACTTACCGACCGAGAGAGGATATGGCAAGTTTCGAACTTACCGACTAAGAGATGGCAAGTTTTGGACTTACCGACCGAGAGATGTCAAGTTTCAAACTTACTGACTAGAGGTCATATGACAAGTTTCGGACTTACCGACCGAGAGATGGCAAGTTTCAAACTTACCAATCGGGAGAGGATATGACAAGTTTCGGACTTACCAACCGGGAGATGGCAAGTTGACGGATGCCAATCGGATAATTCGGGATATCAGCCCAAAGGCATATGTCTCTGGGTTCTGTTTCTTGTGAAATGAGAATCCAGAGGGAAAGGACTTCATCCATCATGGAGTGAAGTCAAGGAGAATGTCTTTAAACTCCGTCCTTTCGGACGCGAATCAGGGAGACAAGGATGTAAGGGTCTTGACCAATTGTTTAGCCAAAAGGATTTGCCAATGAGACCTTATTCACAAGTACCAGTGCACCCTAGATCATCGCTGCTGTGGGGGATATCAGTTGAGACAACTAGGGATTTGTTGTCTATGCCCAACGCCGTCGTGAATTCAGAGTGATTGTGACATGCGAACGATGCCCCAGATCTAATGCTTGACTCGCTGCAGTGTCCTGTTGTAGTTGTCGCTTTGTAGGAGCCATTATGTAATGAATGTCACTTCTTTATAAGAATATGCACCTAACCATCATTTCAAATATAATTTGCACTAAGCATTCTCAAAAATAGTCCTCCTTTCCACAAAGTAGCTTGCATGCCCCTGGTCGAAGGCTTTGGTTTGGTGTCTTATCAAGTGCCTGTAATGGGACTTTTGACCAAAGAGCAGCTGACATGTCCTTGGTATCGAACTGGCTGCACATCACTTGAGAGTATGGAGTTTTGGAAGTCAGATTGTTACTATAGATACACCTTTAACCAATGGAGTAATTGAGACTGTCATTAGTCAAAGCAAGTGATGCATTCATCTAGTGACTGGAAGTATGTATACCCAACTGCCTTCCTGTATTGTACTTGGAAGACAGAAAGAATTGTGGCAACTTAATAAATGCTTTTGATTGGGATTGTAGCCTGCCTCTGACTGGTATGTCTAGGCTATGTCCTACTCAACCATGGTGTTTTGACAGTTTTGTACTTGACTGTGCTACTGTAGGACATTCTCCTGATTGTATTTACCAAATTCTGGATTGTTGCGTGGAGATCATAGTCATGTTGTTGTCTCCGTTAATCATTTGATGTGTGGGTCCTGATCAGAGAACAACCGACTTGCCCTTGATGAACCAAGTAGTGGATTGTGTGAGCCCAACTAGAAAGTAGCTGACATGCCCCTAGCATAAAAGGTGAATGATGCTCAATGAAAACAGAAGTCAGATCAGGAGATACAAAGGCAAAACAGATGCCTCTGGCATCGAGTCAGGCTACCACGGGAAGTGTTGGGCACTACTCGAAAATGTAAAGACTTGAGGATTAGGTTGTAACTGTAGGCGCACTTTGAATCACTGAAGTCGTCGAGGCTGATTTTGGTTGAGGCCAGAGACACAATTGTTTACTGATTGGAGGCATGTATATTCATCCACTGTCTTAAGCTACACTCAGATGGCAGGATGTGATGTGATAAATCGTAGTCTGTCTCAGGCGGTATGTTAAGGCTATTCTATGTTCAGTTGCTTATTGTGTTCTGGCTGCAAACAAGTATTTGGATGTGCTAACCTCAGGCAGTCTCCAAATAATGTTTACCACACCTGAACTGCTGTGGAGGAGTTGTTGTCATGCCGTTGATTTTACAAGTCCGTGTAGCTCGTGCACTAACTAGTGTCCTTGCTACATATGCTTTTTAACCAACAAGCAGCTGAAATGTCCCTAGCTAAAAGCAATTGGGAAAACCCTATTGAACAAATCCATATGGAAGCAAAAAGACTCATCCAAACAAAATTGTGATGATTATGATTATTGTGGTGGACTCTATTATTACGAGCAATTTAATTATTTAAGAGTGACTTTATTGTTTGATCAAAAATGCATGTCTTGTTGATTAGGTGTGATTTTAGTTGCTTGTTATCTGCATTTATCGCTTTGCTTGTTCACTGAGTTCATTATTTGGATCGGTTGCTTGCTTAGTTCAACTGTTTGTTTGCCTTTAGTTTGGTTGGAAAGCTGTATGCCTATTAAAGGAGGAGGACACCCTTGACTCAATTGACGCTACAGAGACTCACAAGCCATGGGTGGCTCTCAATGGGTAGTGGCGGCACTCAAACTCACTGTAAGGTAGTGTAATGGACCTGGTTCCATGCCAAACTCTTTAGGGTCCTGCACCTACTTTTTTGATATCATTGACTTTTCTTTTACTCCCTCATGGACGTGCGGTTTCACTCTAACCTTGACTTGGAGGTAATAGGCGCTTGATTTATTCAAGAGGCCTTTGTTGCAAGAGGGTGGGTTAGTCCCTCAAAGGTGTAATTTTACTGGGCGCATACCTAACTCCTCTCCAGGGTATGGTAAGGGTAGAGTTACGTCGTACGCCTCTCTCTCTTGGGCTGACTTCTGTCTTCTCTATTCTTTTATGTCCTTGCAAATGTATGTTTTCTTTTCTAGCTCACACCCTCAATCACCCCTAACATTTTATCTCCCTCTTGGAGGTGCAAGGTCGTTGCGGAGTTTGGACATTTCGTTTGGCTTTGATGTTCGGTGGCTCCCTTGCTAACTTGGTTGTTTAAGTAGTGACAACTGAGGAGAGATAATCCATTCTGACATAGGCAAGCTTTTCTAATTTCCGTCATCAGGCAGAATATTATTGGAAAGCAAACTATTATTTTTTGTTGCTTTTAATGATTTTTTTGGTGTTTTTCTTTCTTTCTTTTTTTGACTCTTGTGATTCTTTCTTTCTTTTTTGTGTGTTTTGATATATGGCGATGCAAAAAAGAAACATCAGAGAAAACAAAAGAAAAGGATACGACTCCAGTCCTTGTTGCTGTTGTTTTGTCAATGCCATTGGGGTTCATAGTAACTCTTAGCAGTGCCACTGAAAACTGGAATCAAGGCAGGTGTAACCGAAGCCATTAAAACTATCATTGAAACTGCGATTGTCACTGAGAATGTTGAACTTGCTGGTGACATTAGGACTATATCTGTTGTTGGAGTTGATATCTTCTGTGACGGTTGTCTCCTATCAGATCCAGGGTATTTGCATGTGCTAGGTCAGATTAGTGCATAGCGAACTAGCAAACTTTTGGCTAGGCCACCCGTAGAGGAACAAGAACAAGAGTGGCACACGTGAGTGTCGCCGAACAGAACTTGGGGAAAGGCCAGAGGACGAACAAGGTTGATGAGACCTGATGGATTCCCCAGGAAAGAACCGAGAGAGAAAGGATAAACCCCTAAAGTTCCAGCATCCTCGGAGCTTGCTGGCTTAGACAAGGTAAGGTCAGCTATTCTAGGGTGTGCACATGCATGTGCAGGTGTGGGTGCAAGTGTATGTGTGTGCGGCCTCCTGTGGGTTGAAGACAATGTCTCCATTATCAATCAAATCCTAGATAGCATTCCAGAGAGTGTAACACTTGGTTGTCGAATGTCCACGGGCTCGATGGAATTGCCAGAACAAGTTTGGCTTATACCACCCGGGAAGTGAGTCCGGTGGTGGACGAATCTCTGGTAGTTGCAGGAATGGCGCAACTTTAGGAAAGATGTCACTCAACAACTTCCTAAGTGGGGGGTAGCTACTTCCCTTATGGCGAGGTCACCTTTGCCATTGTTGCTGCCCTTGCTGAGCTAACACAACATGATGCGTCGGTTCAACAGTGGTGTGTGGGTGTATAATGCATGCAGAACTAGATGCTAGTGAGGGTACAGACTTAGATGTGGGTGCTACATCTTGCGTGTCAATGACAATAATCCTACTGTCGATCAAAGTCTGAATGACATCCCACAGAGTGTGGCAATTATCAATTGAGTGCCCCGAGGCTCGATGATAATCGTAGTATACGCTCGCGTCGTACCACCGAGGAAGTGAAGTTAGTAGGGGACGTAGATCCTGGAGTCTCAGAAGCAACACAACCTGAGGGAAAACAACGCTCCACGACTCACCTAGTGGAGTGTAGTCGCTTTCAACGCAATGGCCTCGCTTCCGCTTAGGTTGTTGTCCTTGCCGAGCTGATGCGACGTGTTGCACTAACTTGACGGTGGAAAGTGTGTGTACAGTGTGTAATGATGACCTATGTGTTGGGACCTGAACCTGATGCTGAGGTGGGCAGTGAGTATGCTGTGTTGTGTGTAGTGTTGAGCGCGAGAGCAACAGCTGTGGCACCAATACGGCTTCGAGCGACGGACTCGAGAAATGATGTATTCTCGCACAACTAATGGGTTGGTTCTTAAGTGACTGTGATGCATGTTGTGACAAGTGCAGTTGTGGTGTAGGAGGCAGAGATAATGCCCCCATCGCCGGAGCAGTGTGAAGATGGGGCAATGGTATGGGCGATAGTGCAGTGGGGTGAGCCTGTAATGCTATAGTAGTCTGCACTGGAACCTCAAGAGTCGAAAGAGAAGGACACTCAACAAGATCAAGAGAAAGGGCCATGTGCTCAAGCCTCTAGGCGAAAGCTCTCAAGTACTGAGCCTGTGTGGCCAAAGACCCATCAAAAGATAGGTCAGAAGGCGAGAGCGGAATAGGAGTGGCCCCTAAAACAGATGCAACTATAGCTTGTTGAACTCCAGTAATAGGAGGGCCTGAGAGATAAGGTGCAGCTAGCATAACTTCTGGGACCCACATGGTAGTCACCACAATCAACCTAGTGACGAGCCCTAAATCGGCTTGTGTCTGCCACTGTCCCGAAAAAGGAAGTAGGGATCCTCCATAATTCCCAAATCGGAACGCACGGAGGGAAGAAGAAGAAGTCAAAGTGAGAGAAGGAGGATTTGAATGTGGGACCCCCTTCAAAACAATAACCAGAGGCTTGCGGGTTTGTAGGGCCATGGCTAACCGCAAGTGAATATGAATGAAGCTGCGGCAAAAGACAAGTGCACGAGTTCTAAGACGAACTACTGTCAAAAGTGATCAATAACTCGAGAAAGAGCAAGAGAAAAAAACCACAGGAGGCCGCCCACAATGGCGACACTCGAGCTCTTATCTGAGGACCTCGCAACAAGTTACCTGTGAAAAAACAGGCAAGAGAAACAGACATCAGAACCTGATCAACGACGCAAAGACAAATGCGAGTTATTAAAGTGGCATGCAATGACACACAATGCAGATGAATGTCCTAAAGTGCACTCTCTCACCATGCATGTCCCACATGGGGTTGACCATTCGGGACACACTCATAGGTTTAGGTTTTGACTCTGGCTAGAAAAGTAAAGTTCCCATTCTAAATCCTAGCCGAAGCGCAGGCAGTGAACGAGTGGTGTGTTGGTGGCCTCAACTCCTGCAGTAGCAAAGAGTTGTACCCTCTACTAACACCGACACGACCCCGGACAAGGGAAGACAAACTAGCAACACGCCCTACACCAAAGCTATAGAACGGGCTACCAAAATTGTCCTTCGCAAACTATAGGTAGACTCAGAGGAGAAGATGCATGCCCTATATGATCAATCATGCAATATGCTTTTATGTCTTTTACTTGCGTTTTATTAAGCCAAGGGGATTGTGAACATTTGTCTCTAGTTACGTCTTATTACTTGTTTTGTCTGAGTTTGTGTGTTTTATTTTAACCAGACAGGGAGGCAAACATGTCTCTACTCTTCAGATCATTTCAAATACAAAAAGGGAAAGGAAACACACAATCATGGCATCCAAACACTCAACCAACAAGCAAAAGGCATGAGCATGACATGTGCTAGTGTAGTGCTCACAGGTAAGTGAAGAAAAGCAAGCATCATAACAAAAGACATGAATCAGGTCATGTGCATGTGTGGTGGCATAGCAATCGTGTAAAAAGGCATGTACAATCAAATATGTACAAACAAATAAAACAAGCAAACAAACACAAAGTGTACAGATCAATGACAAGCAAACAAGAAAACCAAAGCGAAAGCCAGAATCTGGTTATCCCTAGCGGAGTCGCCAGTTCTTGTGATCATGCTGGTGAAACCCTGCACGACTCCAAGGTACGTGAAAGCACACGAGGAGTCCCGATATGGTCACGGCAAAGATGGTGAATCCAGAGAAGGAAACTAAACTCAAAAACACCAAAGAAAGATAAGAAGAGGATAAGAAAAAGGAGTCGCAACCTAGTCTTTTAATGAAAAGACGAGAAAAACCAAACACAAAGGAAAAACCTAAAGAAGTCAATGCAAAGAAAATACATGTATACTCCGTGCCTAATGGATGAAGTGTGCAAACCAATAAGGGCCAGAGTAAGGGTAAGGATTCTTATTATGCATGGGGAAGGTATTAGGCACCCCCATACGCCCGAAGAATTCGGTCTTTCTAGGTTTCCTGCTTGCTAATGATCTAGTGTGTGTATGCTTATCTACCTCGAATGCACATACTTCAAATGAATGCGAAAACATGCCAAATCAAAGAAAAGAAATGAATAAAAAAGAGAAAATGATAAAGAAAAATAATCTAAGGGACAATGTAGACATTGAAAATGCCACTTTACTATACGCCCTTGGGCGATGAGGAAAAACGTAAAAATCGGAAATATTAGGAAAACGTCACGCAAAACAATGGAAACTTAAAAAATCCAAGAAAATCAAATGAGAGAAAATAATCCTGATTCGGGTCTATGTCGGCATTGTCAAGCCTATTAATGTATGCCCTCGGGCAATAAAAATCCAAATCAAACCAAAATCATAAAAATTGAAAAAAATCCAGAAAATGATGCGAAAACTAAGTTTGAAATGAGTGCATGATGCAAGAAAACAAGCATGAGAATATATGCATGAAAAGGATAACAAAATATACAAAATGAAAGTATGGGTGAAATATGTAAATTTCCAAGGGCCTATGTGCAAAAATTACATGCTCCTGAATAAGGACTGAGGTTTCCAAGGCCAAATCAACAAAAAAGTTAAAGAAAACACATTTTATGCTATTTTAAGGAAGTTGGGGTTTAAATGTGTTAAACTGTGCATTTTTGTTAAATTCAAGATTCTTAGGGCCCAATCTATAATTTTGTCAGCAGAACATGTGTTCAGTGTAATTTTGAAAAAATTCAGGGTTAAATGTGCAAAATAGTGGACTCATGGATGAAAATATGAATTTTTAGGGATTGATTTGCAAATATGCCATAAAAACATGCATTCAGTGTAAATTTAGTGATGTTTAGGGTTTAAAATGAAAATCTGTGTACTTTTGAGTAAAAACTTGAATCTCCAGGGTTTCGTTTGCAATTGTGCTAGAAAATCATTCATTCAGAACAATTTTAATAAAGTGTAGTGTCTTATGTGCAAATTATGGACTTAAAGTGAATGAAAACTAAATTAGAGGATTTTATGTCAAAGTTTAAAACCTGAAAATTAATAAAAGAAAACATAATGGGCACCCTACAAATTACCAAAACAACTTATTATTAAAATGATTAAAAAACTATTGCAGGGACTGATATACAAAATGAGAGGACTCAAATGCAAACAAAAGAAAATAACTGGAGTTTTTTTAAAAGAAGGTTTTAAAAACGCTCGATGGTCGCCGACGATCGCATCTCACCGACGACGACGACTGGAATGCCATCTTAGGCTTCCTCGATGCCTGATCTGGCATCCAAACACGAGGGACGCAAGAGGGAAGAAAGAGGAGGAGATCCATCTGTTGAAAAATCTTACATTTATTTTGATGATAACAATTTTGTTGTGTTTAAGCACAGGAGGCTATAAAAGGCCATATGAAGAAAGTAATATACGGAATTGTAAAACAATCATATATGTATGTGTTATGAAATGTAAAATCATATATTTGTATTCATGAGATGTAAAAACAATATACTGATGTGTAAAGGAAGATTATACAAGAAAGGATATGTAAATTTTAAGTCACATGTAAATCGACATACCAAACATTTTCGGAATACTGAATTAGGAGAAAACGGAACATCAAACGGCACACCGAAATTCAAAGAACAAAGGATGCTGAAAGCAAAAACGGCATACCGAATATTTTCGGAATACCGAATCAGGAGAAAACGAAACATCAGATGGCACACCGAAATTCAAGGAACAAAGGAAGCTGAAAGGAAAATTGGCACACCGCAACATTTCGGAATACCAAATTAACCCGACCGTTATAGATTTCGGTCGACCGATTGAATTTTGGCATACCAAATCTTATGTCAGTAAGCAAAAGATTTACTAGTCGTTAGTCACACTTAGAGGTAAGCTCATTACTATAAATCAAGGTCTATATGCACCTCACAAACCACTAAAAAATACTGAGCTATCATACTTCTAGTGCTTCAAGTGATTGAGTCAAAATTCCATTCATACTTCGCTCCAAGTCATATTGAGCTTCCACTCCCATTTCGACAAGCTTGACGAGCAAGTGGGAGATCACAAGTTGTGCAAGGGTCACTCTCACCATCAAGTTGCTTTGAGTTATTCTCCAGGAAGGAGAACGAAATTGCTATTCGAGGCAACAAGCAAGGTAAATTAGTTGCTTGTAAAATTATAGTTATTGAATAAAAGGGTTAAGTCTCAAGTGGGGAACTTGA
>JAMKQA010003927.1:0-22066 GCA_024699735.1 Posidonia australis
AGTTTTCTCGGGCGTATGGGGGTGCCTAACCCCTTCCCCATGCGTAACCAGAATCCTTACCCTTTCTCTGGCCCGCATTCATCTTGCATTATCCATTAGGCATGGATCACACATGCATCATTGCATCTTGTTTGCTTTCCGCCTTTTTTGGTGTTTTCTTGGTTTTCCTCGTCATTCCATTAAAAGACTAGGTGGCGACTCTTTTCCTTATCCTCTTTGTTTTTTCCCTTTGGTGTTTCCGAGTCTTGTCTCTTCCTCCGGATTCACCATTTTCGCCGTGACTGTATCGGACCTCCCAGTGTGTTTCCGCACACCGGAGTAAGGTTTGGTGAACCGCGCCCAGGGGTTCCACCGACATGGTCACACCTCCCTTTTCCATCTTTTCTAGACTACCAGTCGAAGTCCAGATGTTCCCATCCATGGTTAGATCCGTTCGGATGAACCTCAGTGCCACTCCTCTTGCGTTTCAATTCCAATCCTGACAGACGGATTTAAGGCCTCCCTTTTCCATCTTTTCTAGACTACCGGTCGGAGTCTAGATGTTCCCATCCTAGAATCGATCCGTTCGGAAGAACCGCGGTGCTGCCCCTCTTGCCATTTAATTCCAATCCTAACATACAGATTCAAGGCCTCCCTTTTCCAGCTTCTCTAGACTATCGGTCGGAGTCTAGACGTTCCCATCCCGGGTTCGATCCATTTGGACGAACCTCGGTGCCACCCATCTTGCCTTCAAATTCCGATCCTGACTGACGGATTCTAGGCCACCCAATTCCATCTTTTTAGACTACCGATTGGAGTCTTGATGTTCCCATCCCTGGTTCAATCCGTTCAGATGAACCTCACTGCCACCCCTCTTGCCTTTGAATTCCAATCTTGACAATCGGATTCAAGGCCTCCTTTCTCCATCTTTTCTAGACTACCAATCGGAGTCAAGATGTTCCCATCCCTGGTTCGATCCATTCAGACGAACCTCGGTGCCACCCCTCTTGCCTTTGAATTCCAATACTGACAGACGGATTCGAGGCCACCCTTTTCCATCTTTTCTAGACTACCAGTCAGAGTCTAGATGTTTCAATCTTTAGTTCGATCCGTTCGAACAAACCTCGGTGCCATCACTCTTTCCTTTGAATTCCGATCCTGACAGATGGTTTCATGGCCTTCATTTTCCATCTTTTCTAGACTACTGGTCGGAGTCTAGATGTTCCCATCCCTGGTTCGATCCGTTCGGACGAACCTTGGTGCCACCCCTCTTGTGCTTGTATTCCAATCCAGACATACGGATTCAAGGCCTCCCTTTTCCTTCATTTCTAAACTACCAGTCGGAGTCTAAATGTTCCTATCCCTGGTTCGATCCGTTTGGAGAACCTCGGTGCCACCTCTCTTGCCTTTGAATTTCGATCCTGACAGAAGGATTCAAGGCCTCACAATTCCATCTTTTCTAAACTACCGGTCGGAGTCTACATGTTCCTATCCCTGGTTCGATCCGTTCGAACGAACCTCAGTGCCACCTCTTTAGCCTTTGAATTCCAATCCTGACAAACGGATTCAAGGCCTCCCTTTTCCATCTTTTCTAGACTTCCGGTCGAAGTCTCGATGTTCCCATCCCCGGTTCGATCCAATCAGACGAACCTCTGTGCCACCCCTCTAGCCTTTGAATTCCGATCTTGACAAAGGGATTCAAATCCTCTGTTTTCCTTCTTTTCTAGACTATTGGTTGGTGTCTAGATGTTCCCATCCCTAGTTCGATCTGTTCGGACGAACCTTGTTGCCACCCCTCTTGTGTTTGAATTTTGATCCTAACAAACGCATTCAAGGCCTCACTTTTCCTTCTTTTCTAGATTACCGATCGGAGTCTAATTGTTCCTATCATAGGTTCGATCCGTTCGGATGAACCTCAGTGCCACCTCTCTTGCCTTTGAATTTCGATCCTGACAGAAGGATTCAAGGCCTCCCATTTCCATCTTTTCTAGACTACCGGTCGGAGTCTACATGTTCCTAACCCTGGTTTGATCCGTTCGAACGAACCTCAGTGCCACCTCTTTAGCCTTTGAATTCCAATCCTGACAGACGGATTCAAGGCCTCCCTTTTCCATCTTTTCTTGACTACCGGTAGGAGTCTACATGTTCCAATCCTTGGTTCGATCCGTTCAAACGAACCTCAGTGCCACCTCTTTAGCCTTTCAATTCCGATCCTGACAGACGAATTCAAGGCCTCCCTTTTCCATCTTTTCTAGACTACTGGTTGGAGTCTAGATATTCCCATCTCTAGTTCGATTCATTTAGATGAACCTTGGAGCCACCCCTCTTGCCTTTGAATTCAGATTATGACAGATAGATTCAAGGCCGCCCTTTTCCATCTTTTCTAGACTACCGGTCGGAGTCTAGATGTTCCCATCCCTAGTTCCATCCATTCGAACGAACCTTGGTGCCACCCCTCTTGCCTTTGAATTCCAATCTTGACAGTCGGATTCAAGGCCTCCCATTTCCAACTTTTCTAGACTATCGGTCGGAGTCTAGAAGTTCCAATCCCTAGTTTGATCCGTTCGGACGAACCTCGGTGCCACCCCTCTTACCTTTGAATTCCGTTCTTGACAATGGGATTCAAGGCCTTTCTTTTCCATAATTTCTAGACTACCAGTCGGAGTCAAGACGTTCCCATCCCTGGTTCGATCTGTTCGGACGAACCTTGGTGCCACCCCACTTGTGTTTGAATTTCGATCCTAACAAACGGATTCACAGCATCACTTTTCCTTCTTTTCTAGACTACCTCTTAGAGTCCAAATGTTCCTATACCAGGTTCGATCCGTTCGGACGAACCTCGGTGCCACCTCTCGTGCCATTGAATTCCGATCCTGACAGACGGATTCGAGGCCTTTCTATTCCATCTTTTCAAGACTACCGGTCGGAGTCTTGACGTTCCCAGCCCTGGTTCAATCCATTCGGACGAACCTCGATGATACCCCTCTAGCCATTAAATTCCGATCCCGACAGACGAATTCAAGTCCTCCCTTTTCAGCTTTTCTAGACTACTAGTCGGAGTCTAGATGTTCCCATCCCAGGTTCGATCCATTCGGACTAACCGCGGTGCCACCACTCTTGCCTTTGAATTCCGATCCTAACAGACAGATTCAAGGCCTCCCTTTTCCTTCTTTTCTAGACTACCGATCGGAGTCTAGATGTTCCCATCCCTGGTTCGATCCATTCAGACGAACCTTGTTGCCACCCCTCTTGTGTTTGAATTCCGATCCTAAATGACGGATTCAAGGCCTCACTTTTCCTTCTTTTCTAGACTACCGGTCGGAGTCTAATTGTTCCTATCCCATGTTCGATCTGTTCAGATGAACCTCGGTGCCACCTTACTTGCCTTTGAATTCCGATCCTGACAGAAGGATTCGAGGCCTCCCTTTTCCATCTTTTCTAGACTACTGGTCGGAGTCTAGATGTTCCCATCCTTGGTTCGATCCGTTTCGACGAACCTCGGTGGCACCCATCTTGCCTTAGAATTCCAATCCAGACAGATGGATTCAAGGCCTCCCTTTTCCATCTTTTCAAGACTACCGGTCGGAGTCTAAATGTTCCTATCCCTGGTTTGATCTGTTCGGACGAACCTCGGTGCCACCTCTCTTGCCTTTGAATTCCGATCCTGACAGACGGATTCGAGGCCTCCCTTTTCCATATTTTCTGGACTACCGGTTGGAGTCTAGATGTTCCCATCGCTGGTTCAATCCGTTCGCACGAACCTCGATACCACCCCTCTTGCCTTTAAATTCCGATCTTGACAGACGGATTCAAGTCCTTCCTTTTTCAGCTTTTCTAGACTACTAGTCGGAGTCTAGATGTTCCCATCCCTGGTTCCATTCGGACGAACCGCAGTGCCACCCATCTTGCCATTGAATTCCTATCCTAATAGACGGATTCAAGGCCTCCCTTTTCCATCTTTTCTAGACTACCGATCGGAGTCTAGATGTTCCCATCCCTGGTTCGATCCATTCGAACGAACCTCGGTGCCACCCCTCTTCCTTTGAATTCCGATCCTGACAGTTAGATTCATGGCCTCCCTTTTCCATCTTTTCTAGACTACCAATTGGAGTCTAGATGTTCCCATCCCTGGTTCAATCAGTTTGGACGAACCCCAGTGCCACCCCTCTTGCCTTTGAATTCCAATCCTGGTAGACAGATTCAAGGCCTCCCATTACCATCTTTTCTAAACTACCAGTCGGAGTCTAGATGTTCCCATCCCTAGTTCGATCCAATTAGACGAACATCGGTGCCAACCATCTTGCCTTTGAATTCTGATCCTGACTGACAGATTCATGGCCTCCCTTTTCCATCATTTCAAGACAACCAGTCGGAGTCTAGATGTTCCCATCCCTGGTTCGATCCATTCAGACGAACCTCGTCGCCACCCCTCTTGCCTTTGAAATCTGATCCTGACAGACGGATTCAACGCCTCCCTTTCCATCTTTTCTAGACTACCGGTCGGAGTCTACATGTTCCTATCCCTGGTTCGATCCGTTCGAACGAACCTCAGTGCCACCTCTTTAGCCTCTCAAATCCGATCCTGACAGACGGATTCAAGGCCTCCCTTTCCCATCTTTTCTGGACTATTGGTTGAAGTCTAGATGTTCCCATCCCTAGTTCGATCCATTCAGACGAACCTCGGTGCCACCCCTCTTGCCTTTGAATTCAGATTATGGCAGACGGATTCAAGGCCGCCCTTTTCCATCTTTTCTAGACTACTGGTCAGAGTCTAGATGTTCCCATCCCTAGTTCCATCCATTCGAACGAACCTTGGTGCCACCCCTCTTGCCTTTGAATTCCGATCCTGATAGACAGATTCAAGGCCTCCCATTTCAAACTTTTCTAGACTATCGGTCGGAGTCTAGAAGTTCCAATCACTAGTTCGATCTCTTCGGACGAACCTCAGTGCCACCCCTCTTTCCTTTGAATTCCGATCCTGACTGACAGATTTGAGGCCTCCCTTTTCCATCTTTTCTAGATTACCGGTCGGAGTCTAGATGTTCCCATCCCTGGTTCGATCTGTTTAGATGAACCTCGATGCCACCTCTCTTGCCTTTGAATTTCAATTCTTACAGAAGGATTCAAGGCCTCCCTTTTCCAACTTTTCTTTACTACCGATTAGAGTCTAGATGTTCCTATCTTTGGTTTGATCCATTCGAATGAACCTCAGTGCCACTTCTTTTGCCTTTGAATTCTGATCCTGACAGACGGATTCAAGGCCTCCCTTTTCCATCTTTTCTAGACTTCTAGCCGATGTCTAGATGTTCCCATCCCTGGTTCGATCTAGTCAGACGAACCTCAGTGCCACCTCTCTTGCCTTTAAATTTTGATCCTGACAGACGGATTCAATGCCTCCATTTTTCAACTTTTCTAGACTATTGGTCGAAGTCTAGATGCTCCCATCCCAGGTTCGATCTAGTCAGACGAACCTCGATGCCACCCCTCTTGCCTTTGAATTTCTATCCTGATAGACGAATTCCAGGCCTCCCTTTTCCATCTTTTCTAGATTACCGGTCGGAATCTAGATGTTCCCATCCCTGGTTCGATCCATTCGGACGAACCTCGGTGCACCCCTCTTGCCTTTGAATTTCGATCCTGACAAACGAAATCAAGGCCTCCCTTTTCTATCTTTTTTTGACTACCGGTCGGAGTCTAGATGTTCCTACCCCTGGTTCGATCCGTTGGGACGAACCTTGATGATACCCCTCTTGCCTTTAAACTCCGATCCGGACAGACGGATTCAAGTCCTCCCTTTTTTAGCTTTTCTAGACTACCAGTCGGAGTCTTGATGTTCCCATTCCTGGTTTGATCCGTTTGGACGAACCACAGTGCCACCCCTCTTGCCTTTGAATTCTAATCCTAACAGATGGATTCAAGGGCTCCCCTTTCCATCTTTTCTTGACTACCAGTCGGAGTCTAGATGTTCCCATCCCTGGTTCAATCCATTCGGACGAACCTCAGTGCCACCCCTCTTGCCATTGAATTCCGATCCTGACAAACGGATTCATGGCCTCCCCTTTCCATCTTTTCAAGACTACCTATTGGAGTCTTGATGTTCCCATCCCTAGTTCAATTCGTTCGGACGAATCTCTATGCCACCCCTCTTGCCTTTGAATTTCGATCCTAACAGACCAATTCAAGGCCGCCCTTTTTCAACTTTTCTAGACTACCAGTCGGAGTCTAGAAGTTCCCACAACTGGTTCGATCCGTTCGGACGAACCGCGGTGCCGCACCTCTTGCCTTTGAATTCCAATCCTAACAGACGGATTCAAAGCCTCCCTATTCCATCTTTTCTAGACTACCGGTCAAAGTCTAGACGTTCCCATCCCTGGTTCGATCCACTCGGACGAACCTCGGTGCCACCCCTCTTGCCTTTAAATTCCGATCCTGACAAACAGATTCATGGCCTCCCTTTTCCATCTTTTTTAGACACCGATTGGAGTCTAGATGTTCCCATCCCTGGTTCAATCCGTTCGGACGAACCTCAGTGCCACCCCTCTTACCATTGAATTCCGATCCTGACAGACCGATTCAAGGCCTCCCTTTTCCATCTTTTCTAGACTAACAGTCGGAGTCTAGATGTTCCCATCCCTGGTTCGATCCATTCGGACGAACCTCGGTGCCAACCATCTTGCCTTTGTATTTCGATCCTGACTGACAGATTCAAGGCCTCCTTTTCCATCTTTTCTAGACTACCAGTCGGAGTCCAGATGTTTCCCATCCCTTGTTCGATCCATTCGGACGAACCTCGTTGCCACCCCTCTTGCCTTTGAATTCCAATCCAAACAGATAGATTCAAGGCCACCCTTTTCCTTCTTTTCAAGACTACCGGTCAGAGTCTAGATGTTCCCATCCCAAGTTCGATCCATTCAGACGAACCTCGGTGGCACCCTTCTTGCCTTTGAATTGCGATCCTGACAAACGGATTCAAGGCCTCCCTTTTCCATCTTTTCTTGACTACCGGTCGGAGTCTAGATGTTCCCAACCCTGGTTCGATACATTCGGACGAACCTGGGTGCCTCCCCTCTTGCCTTTGAATTCCAATCCTAGCAGACAGATTCAAGGCCTTCTTTTTTCCATCTTTTCTTGACTACTGATCAGAGTCTTGATGTTTCCATCCCTGGTTCGATTCGTTCGGACGAACCTTGGTGCCACCCCTATTGCGTTTGAATTCCGATCTTGATGGACAAATTCAAGGCCTCCCTTTTCCTTCTTTTCTAGATTACCAGTCGGAGTCTAGATGTTCCTATCCTAGGTTCAATCCGTTCAGATGAACCTCAGTGCCACCTCTCTTGCCTTTGAGTTTCGATCCTGACAAACGGATTCAACGCCTCCCTTTTCCATCTTTTCTAGAGTACCGGTCGAAGTCTAGATGTTCCCATCCCTTGTTTGATCTAGTGAGACGAACCTCGGTGCCACCCCTCTTGCCTTTGAATTCCTATCCTGATAGACTGATTCCAGGCCTCCCTTTCCCATCTTTTCTAGATTACCGGTCAGAGTCTAGATGTTCCCATCCCTGGTTCGATCCGTTCGGACGAACCTCGGTGCCACCTCTCTTGCCTTTGAATTTCAATACTGACAGAGTATTCAAAGCCTCCTTTTTTCATCTTTTCTAGACTACCGGTCGAAGTCTACTTGTTCCTATCCCTAGTCCGATCCGTTCGAATGAACCTCAGTGCCACCTCTTTAGCCTTTGAATTCCGATCCTGACAGATGGATTCAAGGCCTCCCTTTTCCATCTTTTCTAGACGACTAGTTGGAGTCAAGTTGTTCCCATCCCTAGTTCGATCCATTCAGACGTAGCTCAGTGCCACCCCTCTTGCCTTTGAATTCCAATCCTGACAGACGGATTCAAGGCCTCCCAATTCCAACTTTTCTAGACTACCGGTCAGAGTCTAGTAGTTCCAATCCCTAGTTCGATCCGTTCAGACGAACCTCGGTGCCACTCCTCTAGACTTTCAATTCCGATCCTGATAGACAGATTCAAGGCCTCCATTTTCCATTTTTTCTACACTACCGGTCGGAGTCTAGATGTTCACATCCCTAGTTCGATCCGTTCAGACGAACCTTGGTGTCACCGCTCTTGCCTTTGAATTTCAATCCTGATCGAAGGATTCACGGCCTCCCGTTTCCATCTTTTCTAGACTACCGGTCGGAGTCTAGATGTTCCTATCCCTGGTTCGATCCGTTCGAACGAACCTCATTGCTACTTCTTTAGCCTTTGAATTCCGATCCTGACAGACGTATTCAAGGCCTCCCTTTTCCATCTTTTCTAGACTTCCGGTCGATGTCTAGATGTTCCCATCCCTGGTTCGATCCAATCAGACGAACCTCGGTGCCACCCCTCTTGCCTTTGAATTCCGATCTTGACAATAGGATTCAAGGCCTCCCTTTTCCATCTTTTCTAACTACCAGTCGGAGACAAGATGTTCCCATCCCTGGTTCGATCCGTTCAGACGAACCTTGGTGCCACCCCTCTTGTGTTAGAATTTCGATCCTGACAAACGGATTCACGGCATCACTTTTCCTTCTTTTCAGGACTACCGGTCAGAGTCTAAATGTTCCTATCCCTGGTTCAATCCGTTCAAACGAACCTTGGTGCCACCTCTCTTGCCTTTGAATTCCAATCCTGACAGATGGATTCGAGGCCTCCCTTTTCCATCTTTTCTAGACTACCGGTCAGAGTCTAGATGTTCCCATCCCTGGTTTGATCCAAATGGACGAACCTCGTTGCCACACCTCTTGCCTTTGAATTCCGATCCTGACAGATAGTTTCAAGGCCTCCCTTTTCCTTCTTTTCAAGATTACCGGTCGGTGTCTAGAAGTTCCCATCCCTGGTTCGATCCATTCGGACGAACCGCGGTGCCACCCCTCTTGCCTTTGAATTCTGATCCTAACAGATGGATTCAAGGCCTCCCTTTTCCATCTTTTATAGACTATCGGTCGGAGTCTAGATGTTCCCATCCCTAGTTCGATCCATTTGGACGAACCTCAATGCCACCCCTCTTGCCTTTGAATTCCGATCCTGACAGACGAATTCATTGCCTGCCTTTTCCATCTTTTCTAGACTACCGATTGGAGTCTAGATGTTCCCATCCCTGGTTCAATTAGTTTGGACAAACCTCAGTGCCACCCCTCTTGCCATTGAATTCCGATCCTGGTAGACCGATTCAAGGCCTCCCATTTCCATCTATTCTAGACTACTAGTCAAAGTCTAGATGTTCCCATCCCTAGTTCGATCCATTCGGACGAACCTCGGTGCCACCCATCTTGCCTTTGAATTTCGATCCTGACTAACAGATTCAAGGCCTCCATTTTCTATCTTTTCTAGACTACCAGTCGGAGTCTTGATGTTTCCATCCCTAGTTTAATCCATTCAGATGAACCTCGTGCCATCCCTCTTGCCTTTGAATTCCGATCCAGACAGATAGATTCAAGCCCTCCCTTTTCCTTCTTGTCAAGACTACCGGTCGAAGTCTAGATGTTCCCATCCCTGGTTCGATCCATTCGGACGAACCTCGGTGACACCCCTCTTGCCTTTGATTTCCAATCCTAGTAGAAGAATTCGAGGCCTCCTTTTTCCATCTTTTCTAGACTACCGATCAGAGACTAGATGTTTCCATCACTGGTTCGATCCATTCAGACGAACCTTGGTGCCACCCCTATTGCGTTTGAATTCCGATCCTGAGAGACAGATTCAAGGCCTCCCTTTTCCGTCTTTTCTAGACTACCGGTCAGAGTCTAGATGTTCCTATCCTAGGTTTGATCCGTTCAGACGAACCTCAGTACCACCTCTCTTGCCTTTGAATTCCGATCCTGACAGACGGATTCGAGGCCTCCCTTTTCCATCTTTCTAGACTATCGGTCGAAGTCTGGATGTTCCCATCCCTGGTTCTATCTAGTCAGACGAACCTCGGTGCCACCCCTCTCGCCTTTGATTTCTGATCTTGATAGACGAATTCCAGGCCTCTCTTTTCCATCTTTTCTAGACTACCAGTCAGAGTCTAAATGTTCCCATCCCTGGTTCGATCCATTCGGACGAACTTCGGTGCCACCCCTCTTGCCTTTGAATTTCGATCCTGACAGACGAATTCAAGGCCTCCCTTTTCCATCTTTTCTTGACTATCGGTCGGAGTCTAGATGTTCCTATCCTTGGTTCGATCCATTCGGACGAACCTCGGTGCCACCTCTCTTGCCTTTGAATTCCTATCCTAACGGACGGATTCAAGGCCTTCCATTTCCATCTTTTATGGACTACCGGTCGGAGTCTAGATGTTCCCATCCTTGATTCAATTCGGACGGACGAGTCTCGGTGCCCCCCTTTGTTTTGAATTCGCTCCAAACGGATGGAATCGAAGCAGACTATTTTCCTCTTTCCTTTGGGCAGGTATCCTAAACTACCCGGGCAATATTTGTGGTGCCCGATGGATTCCCCATTCACCTTGTTCCTTTCCTCCTTTTGGGCTGGTAGCCTCAACTACCTCGATGACTTCTGTGACCAGTCACTTTTCGGTTGGCAAGCACCGTGAGTCTTGTCCTACGCTTTTCTCGACAAGTGTGATAACCAGTCATGCCATTTAGGTGGTGATTGATCGTCAACTTGTCCGCATTTATCATTAATATTGTCTTATGTGATTTTGGCTTCGACTGTGGCGTTTAGAGAGACAAGACAGGACTTCTGGTACATTCACCGACTGGTAGCTAGTTGCCATTAACCAACTATTTCTTGCAGCTTCAGGCAGGGCATCTTCATCAACACCGAGCAGTGATCTCCTCCACCTATTCAATTTTCCTTGTAAGAAGTGGTAGGGTGTCTTTGTCAACCCTGAGCATCAGTCTCTGTTCCATTTGTCCTCCGACCTTGCTCAAGGAGGGGCATCTGTAGACACCCCCATATACTTGCAATTGGACAAAATCCTAACAAGACTCTAAAAAGACCTGAAAATCCAAACAAACCCTTAAAACCCCTAAAAAATCCTAAAAACCCTAGAAACAAAACCCCTAAAAACCCTAACTAAACCCTAAAAACCCCAGAATTGATCCATAACCCTAAGATTAATTCAAAAATCTAAATAAAATCTACAACCCTAGAATTGATCTAAAGCCCTAGGATTAATTCAAAACCTTAAAAACCCTAAATCAAAGAATTAAAATTAAATCTCAAACCCTAACAACTATAACCACTTCCCACTTCACTCTAACCACCTTAACCACTTCCCACTTCATTTTAACCACCTTAATCACTTCCCACTTCTTCCTTAACAACCTTAACCACCTCCCACACTAACCATAACAACCAACCAAACCATGGCAAGCCTATAAATAGCCCCATTTGCAAGGGAAAGAAAAGGGGAGAAAGGAGGTTTGGACAATTTGAGAGGAGAGCCATCAAAGCTTTTTCCTCCTAACCAGGGCAACCAGAGGGGTCCAGGAGCAGAGAGGAGGCTCGAGGGGGAGGAAAATCTGAGTTTCCAGCCATCTGCGGCAAGCTCCAGTGACCTCCGATAGCCAAAGTCACTGCCAGTCCAAGTATGCCCTCCACTAACCTCAATTTACTTCAGAAATAGCTTCCTAGGTCTCCCTCTTCCTTCCCCAGTCGATTCCAATAGAGCCGAAGGTCTTCCCTAGCTAGAATCGTGGCTTTAGGCCTCACCGGAGTCGTTCTCTGGCAACAAAGGTGGGGGCATGAATCCAGTGGTCGATTCATGCCCTAGGGTGCTCGATCCTCCTTCCCTGAGGTCCCTCTTACTTCTCTGATCCCTAGTGCACCATTTCACTACTTCCCTGAGCCTCCAATAGAACATCGTCGGAGTCGGGCTCTGTCACCGTCGTCGGGGAAGACGACTAGTAACGGGGCGCGATCGGGTGCCTCAAGCTCCGCCAAGCCTCTCCAAGCTTCCAGAAATGTTCCTTGACGTGCCCCAAAGCTTCCAGAGCCTCTAACAAAGCAAATCAAGCCCCGGATCTCCCCTGCAACCACCGTTGCCGGAATGCGATCAAAGCTTGATCGAGGAACCAACTCGAGCCACCATTCTAGCTGATGAAGGGGGGAAACTCATCCTCTTTGTTCTCCAAAGCCTCCAGGATCCTCAAACTGCCGCGTCGTGGTCTCCAGAGCCTCCTCCTTCCACGACGTCGTCGCCAAGGATGAATTGTCGGCAAGAGGGACGAGAGGAAAATTCCAACCGTCGATCCTTTGATCCAGGCCATTGGATCTTCTCCCCTCTTTCTCGTCTTGCTCCCAGTGGAGCCTGATGGATGATCGGGCGTCCGGATGCCCCAGAAGGGCATCCCAGCCAGTCGTCGACGTCGGAGCTCTGTCGCCGATGACCGTCCCTCTTTTTCCTTTAAAAAAATAATAAAAAATAAGTTTTCTTTGAATAAACTTCTGTACTTTTGTTTTCTTACAGTTAGGTCCTTATTTCTTACATTTGGATCTTTTTCTTCTTGCATTTAGGTCCCTACAATAGATTTTAAATCCTTTTAATAATATTGTCTTGAAATATTGCAGAGGAACCCCTATAAGTTTTTATTAATGTTTTCCAGGTTTAAATTTTTGACATAAACCCACTAGGTTACTTTTCTTACATTTTAAATCCAGCATTTTTTGCATTTGAAACCTTGAGCTTTACTAAAACTGTTCTGAATACATGTTTTGCTATCAAAATAGCAAGTTAAACCCTGAGAATTCAAATATTTGCTCAAATGTGACCTGAATTGCATTTTAGCCCTTGAATTTCTCTGGTTTCTCACTGAATGCATGTTTTCTAGGGTAAATTTGCATGTCAGTCCTTCAAATTTTCAGTTTTCAAACATGAACTTTTTTCTTGCACTTTTGATCGTGAATTTCTTCAGAATTGCATTAAATACATGTTTTAATGGAAAAATTGCATATTGGCCCCTAGGAATCTTTAATTTGATCAAAAATGCATAGTTTTGCACATTTGACCCTAGATTTCATCAAAATTACATAAAATATGTTTTCCTATGTATTTTTGATGATTTAGCCTCAGAATTTCAGTTTTCACTCAGAATTTGAGAATTTTGCACAATAACCCTGGAGTTTACATTTTTACAGTCACACATGCATTTTTTACATTTAGTTGCTGTTTTTCATGCATATCTTGTCATGTCTTCTTCCTTGCACTATGCACACACTTCTGGCTCTTCTTAAGTTTCCGCTGTTTTGCTTGACGCTTTCTGAGTATTCTCGATTTTCACGATTTTCCTCATTGCCCAAGGGCGTATAGTAAAGTGGCATTATCAATGCCTACATTTGTCCCTTGGATTATCATTTTTTCTTCTCTTCTTCATTTCTTTGATTTGGCATGTTTTTCCAGTCATCATTAGCATGTGCCCTCAGAATAGGCGAGCATACACACAAGTAGACCATTGGCAAGTAGAAAACCTAGAAAGACCGAGTTCCTCGGGCACAGGGGGACCTAACCCCTTCTCCATGCGCAACAAGAATCCTTACCCTTTCTCTGCCCGCATTGATTTGTGCATTTCATCCATTAGGCACGGAGCATGCATATGTTTTCTTCGCCTCAGTTTCTTTTCGATTTTTCCCTTTGTGATTGGTTTTCCTTGTCTTTCCATTAAAAGACTAGGTGGCGACTCCTTTCCTTATCCTTTCTTATCTTTCCTTGGTGTTTCCGAGCCTAGTCTTCTTCTCCAGATTCACCATCTTTGCTGTGAACGTATCGGGACTCCTCGTGTACTTCCACGCACCGAAGGAGAGCCATGCAGGGTTCCACCAGCATGGTCACACTAGGCCCTCAGCATTAAGAGAGCTTTGGTACCTACCCGACGGGAATAGGGAATCTTGCTACTCGACGAACTCTATCTTGATCTCTAGCTAGCGGGTGGCACTCTAGAGAACGAGGTGGTTATGATGGGACAGTGGATATTTGGGTGATGGATATTTGAGTGGTAAGAGTCTAGGGGGGTAAAGAGATTAAGACTCCACATCAGACTCTTTGGGTCCCACACCTGCTCTTTTACATTACCAACTTTTCTTTTACTCCCTCAAAGGTGTGTGGGTTCACTCTACTCCTTCTCGGGGGTAATGAGCGCCAAGGTGAGAGGCTTTTACTTAGAAGGGGGTTGGTCCTTCGATGGCGTGGGTGGCTCAGGCGTATGCTCCGACTCCTCCCTGAGGTACGATAGGGGTAGAGCTGAGCCACACACCTCTCTCAGGGCTAGCTTCTATCTTTGCCTTTTGTCTTCTCATTTCTTTTTGTGCCCTTTGCGCATTATGATTTTCCTTGCTCACTCTCCCTCACACCCTAGCATTTTATCTCCCTCTTGGAGGTGTGGGTCCATAGAGAAGTTGAAGGCTTTGTCCTGTTCTAGATAGGGGGTGGCTTCTTTACTTGCTAAATGATCCAAATAGAATCTCTTGGGAGGCAAGAATCCTTCCCAAGGTAGGCTAAGCTTTTCCGATTTTCATCATCGGGCCGATATGCAGGTGACGTATGTGTATGCATGCTTGTATAAGAAATAAAGACGTATGGATGCTGTGTGCATATGTAGTGTATGAATGCAAGGATGCATGCAATAATAATATAGCGCGAATCCAATGGAACAGAATGAGCAGATGTTGGGATGTGGATCACAACTACAGAATGCAAGACATAATGGAAGGGAATGAATGGGCATAGGGAAAGGACTTTGCCCATCGAGTCGGGGTCCAGTTACTGATAATACTTCTTCAGGTAGCACATGTTGATGGGCTCGGACTACTCAACATGATCCATGTCCTCCAAGATAGCAGCTCCTCTTGAGAAAATTTGCTTGTCAACAAAGGGACCTCTCCAATTGGGTTGGAGCTTTCCATGTGCATCTGGTAGGTGAATTGCCCGCAGCACCAGATCTCCTGGCATCAAGCTTTTGCATCGAACCTTCTTCTGATAAGACCTGGCCATGCACTTTTAATAGCATTGGGCGTAATGCAAGGCCTACAACCTACGTTCTTCTATTAGGTTCAACTGTATGCACCGATCCTCAATCCATTCTGCCTCCTCTAGCTCTACTTCCTTTAGGATTCTAAGTGACGGGATTTCCACCTCAATGGGGAAAACTGCCTCCATGCTGTAGACTAATGAGTACGGGGTTGCTCTTGTAGAGGTCCAGATTAATGTCTTGTAGGCTCATAATGCATACGAAAGCTGATCATGCCAATCCCGATGGGTCTCTACCATTTTCTTTAAGATCTTCGTGAGGTTCTTGTTGGCAGACTCGACGGCACCGTTCATCAGTAGGTGATACGGGGATGATGGGTGGTGCTTAATCTGGAGGCTTTGCAAGAAGACCTCCACCCTCTTGCCTATGAAATTCTTCCCAATGTCGGAGATGAGGGCCTGAGGGACCCCGTAGCGGGCTACAATGTTGTTCCAGATAAACCTCTTTGTAGCTGCGGCGATGACTGCTTCGTAGGAAGCCGCTTCCACCCATATGGTGTAGTCGGTTGCCACTAGGATGAAGCGATGCCCATTGGAAGCTACAAGATGGATGGCCCCGATGATGTTAATTCCCCATGTTGAAAAGGTCCATGGCAAAGACATATTATGCAACTGGTGACGGAGAGCGTGGATCAGATTTTCATGGATCTGGTAGTTGTGGCATCTTCAGACAAACTAGCAACAATCCACCTCCATGGTCGACCAGTAATTGCCCTGTAGCATGATCTTCTTGGCTAACAGAATCTCGTTCATGTGTGGGCTGCATGTCCCGACATGTAACTGTAACATCAACGTGTTGGCCTCCCTTCTGTCTATGCACCACATAAGCATTTGGTTATAGGATCGCCTATACAAGTGGTAGTTTTGGCATCTTCGAACAAATTGGCAACAATCCACCTCCATGGTGGACCAGTAATAGCCCTGTAGTATGATCTTCTTGGCTAACAAAATCCCGTTCATGTGTGGGCTACATGTCCCGACATGTATCTGTAGCATCAACGTTTTGGCCTCCCTTCTTTCTATGCACCACAGAAGCATCTAGTTATAGGTTCACCTATACAAGTGGCTAGCCCCAAGCACATACTTTGATGCAAGCCGCTACATGGTCGTCCTGTCGGTAGCTAATGTGTCGGGCAGGAGATCTCCGGTCTACAAGAAGACTTTGATGTCATGAAACCAAGGGAGGTCTCCACGTGAGTCAGCTTCTTCTATGCTCATGCAGTACACTGGGTAGTCCACTCGAGTTACTGATACGTCTACCACGTGGTTGTCTGGTATGGACAGCCAGGACGCCAAAGTTGCCAATGCATCTACATATGCAATCTTAGCTCTATTCATGAAAGAGAAGGAGATGTCCTCGAACTCTTCCATAAGCTTCAGAAGATATGAATGGTATGGCACTAGCTTCGGGTCTTTCGTTTTCCAACTCCCGTTCACTTGAGATATGATTAGCAAGGCATTGCTATGTACCCACAACCTCCGTACACTATGTTATAATGCAACTTGTAGGCCAAGAATGCTTGCTTCATACTTTTCTTCATTGTTAGTGCATTAGATTGCCAATTTCTTGGAGAACGGAATGAGCTATCCTAGTGGTGTCGCCAATACTATCCCTATGCCCTAGCCTTTCTTGTTTATTGCTCCATCAAAGTAGAGGGGCCACTGTTTATTATCTTCTTGATTCTCTAGGCTTTGAGTCATCCATGGCGAACAATATATCTTCATTGGGAAATTGGGTCTGCAAGGGCTAATACTCTAGCAAAGGTAAGTCAGACAGATGATCCACTAGGGTCTGCCCTTTCACTCATTTCTGCGTGACGAATGTGATGTCATATTCGGATAATAGCACTTGCCATTTGACGCATCTGCCCACTAGTGCTGGCTTCTGGATAAGGTATTTCATCAGGTCATGGTGACATAACAGTAGAACCGGGTACGCCATCATATAGTACCGTAGGCGTTGAGCAGCCAAGATAAGGGACAAGCTGACCTTCTTGATGATGGTATACCTGGTCTCATAGTCATTGAACTTCTTGCTCAGGTAGTATATTGCTCTTTCCTTGTGATCTGATTCGTCATGCTGACCCAATATTGCACCCATGGAGTGTTGTGTAACTGACAAGTAGAGGAGGAGAGGCCGTATTGGAGTTGGCGGGACCAAGATTGGTGGTTTGGCTAGCAACTATTTGATCTTGTCGAAAGCGGCCTGGCATTCCTCGCTCTAGGTTATCTGAGCATACTTCCTCAGGAGCTTGAAGATCAGCTAACAAATGGGAATGAGCTAGGTGATAAAACGACTGATGTACTGTAGACACCCTAGCAAGCCTTGGACCTCCTTTTCTGTGGTCAGTGGGGGCATGTCGATGATGGCTCTAGCCTTGTTCGAGTCGACCTCAATTCCCCTCTAGCTGACTATGTATCCAAGGAGTTTCCCTGATGCCACGCTGAACACGCATTTGCTGGGGTTTAACTGTAGTTTATATTTCCGTAGGCAATCAAACTACCTTCTCAGGCAAGCGAGATGGTCCTCGGACTTTCTAGATTTGGCAACCATGCCATCCACGTATACCTCGATGTCCTGGTGCATGAGGTCGTGGAAGAGAGCTGTCAATGCCCTTTGGTACGTAGCACCTCCGTTCTTAAGCCCAAATGGCATTACTCTGTAGCAAAAGACCCCCTAAGGGGTGATGAATGATGTCTTTTCCATATCTTCTTCCGCCATTCTGATCTGGTTATAGCCTGAGAAACCGTCCATGAATGATAACATCTTATGTCCTACGGTGTTATCCACTAGTACATAAATGTGAGGTAGTGAGAAATCATCTTTCGAGCTTGCTTTGTTCAGATCTCTATAATCGATGCACATGCGAACCTGCCTGTCCTTTTTCGGCATTGGGACCACATTGGCTAGCCATTCTGGGTAAAGGATGACTTTGAAAATTTTGACCAGGTGGTGCTTCATGATTTCCTCTTTGAGCTTAAGGAGCCACTGCGGGTGCCACCTTCTGAGTTTCTGCTTGACTGGCTTGGCACCTGGCTTCAGCGACAAGGTATGCACTACTACCTCAACATCCAACCCGACCATGTCATCATAACTCCAAGCAAAAACATCGCTATATTCCTTTAGGAACATGATGAAATCTGCCCTTGCCTGTGGAGACAATTTGGCACTGATGCAAACTTCTTTAACATCGCTTGGCATGTCGCTATTTACCAGCTCTGTGTCCTCGACATGTAAATTTGGGCCTTTCGGATCATCGTCGTAAGGGTGAAATTCCAACGCATCTTCTGGATCATCATCGCCAGTGTCATCCTCCTCATATGCTATCAACTCTAATAGGACCTCCTTCTCGAATGTGGAGTTGGTAATGTCGAAGGAGAAGATCTATTCTGACTCCCGCCCTTGTCTGTGCTTGAGGGGGGTCACACTGACTCTAGTATTCTTGTAGCCATATTGCGTGGTCTCTAAACCTGTGTTCTCCTGCCCTTATGAGGAACTGGTCTGTCTTTCTCCCTCTACTACTTTTTTGGGTTTTTTGCATTTTTTCTGATTTTTTTGGATTTTCTATACTATTTACAATAATTTTCACCTAGTGGTTGTCTTGCTGGTGACAGTTCTAGGGGTCGCCCCATAGGCTCTCTAAGGAGCCTACCTCAAGGTCTTTTTTTTTTTGACCCTCGCCTGTCTCAAGGCGAGGCTTGTGCAATAGGTACCATCTAGACCTACCTCCTAACTGCTCAGAGATTAACTCCTCTGGTCTAGTCTCTATTATCTTGCCTTCCTCCACGACCCTGATGGCTAGAGAACTCCGATGAATCTGGGGTAAGGCGGGCTCTAATTCTGAAGCTATCACCTTGCCTTTCCTGTTTTTGCTTTCCTTGGCTGCGTCCTCTGCCAAGACTGTCAACTGCTCCTAGAATAGCATTTCTAGATCATTTAGTACAATGTCTACATGGCTTTCAATAACCGTGCCTTCCTCTTCATCTAAGGTGAAATCAACATAATAGGTGCAAGTCTCTGACTACGCCAAGGGCCTAGGGACAGGAAGGGTTGTGACACTGCTGATGATGAACTGCTACGCCTGGATTGCTGATGCCACTGGCAACTTTGTTAACTATTCTACTACTATGATTGACTGGGACTATGATACTGTTGCTAACCTCACAAACAATTTTGCTAATTGGCCTACTATTGTGACTAACTGTATTGGTGACTGCTCTGCATGAACTGCTACTGGAACTGACGATTCTGAACTGACTACCAGGTTGGGTAAGATAACTACTACTAACAAAGGGGGTGGTAATGCTAAATGGATGGATGTTGGAACTACTGCTTGCTGTTGTTCTACTCTGTCTGTTGGGATTGGCTCAACTATGCTCAGGGAGTCAATGTCTGTGTAGTAATCCTCTACAAAAACCTACTTGACATTCTCTACTAGACTCTGCTATTGCTACGCTGTGATGATCAGGGAAGGACTCCCATTTGGATCCATCATACCTACGCTAACAAAGTTAGTCATATCCCAAGGGATAAGCCATCTCCAGTGTCTGCATGCGCTCTGAGGTGATCCCTGGTAATCGAGTCCTTCACGATCTCTTCGTTCTTCCGCCTCGATGGCCTCTGTGATTCCCTGACCATATCACCCAAGTAGTGCGCCCTTTTTGTACCCCCATCAATGACAGAGGTTCTCGACCATCAACTGAGTGTGGCTGTGAATGGTCAGAAAGCTGATGCGCTCGAGTTCCGAAACAAAGTTCACCAATTCGAACCGGTTAACCCAATAAAGCACATCTGATGGCTTGGGATCAAATTGCATAGTCTGCAGATCAACGGAAGAGACCGCGTCAGCCTCATCCTTTCCAAAGTTCTCAGCCATGATAATGGCAATGTCATTGCCATAGCAGAACTTGATCCTGCGGTGTAAGGTTGATGGGATAACTTGATGCTAGTGCAACCAAGGCCGCCCAAGTAGGAGATTGAAGGCGGGTTCGAGATCAACGATATAGAACTCGACGTCAAATCAAGCCAAACCAATAGTCAGAGGGATGACCAAAACTCCCAACACGTCGTGGTGCGTGTTATCAAAAGACGTCATTCCTTTGACGATTGGCATGATATGCTTAGCCTTAAATCTGATCTTACTTGCAGTACGCAAGGGGCAGATGTTTAGACCTACGCCATTATCAACCAGCATCAACGGAATTCGAAAATTCTGAAACTGCATGGTAATGAACAATGATTGGTTGTGGTTGGTAACCACCAGAGGTAGCTCCTGAGAGGAGGAGATAACCTGTGGCATTGAGATCATGCCTATCATGTTCTCAAGGGTTGTAGGTTCGATGGTGGGGGATACATGGGCCGCCTGGAATACCCAGAAAAAGGCTTCTCAGTGCTTAGCTGAGGTATGGATAAGGTCCCATATGGATATGTCAGCCTTGACTTTCTTGAGATGGGAGGTGATGTCATCTAGGGATTTGCTGGCGGCGTTTGTGGTAGGCTTGGAGGTTGCTTCTTCGATGGAAGGCTTGGTGGGCTGGCTTGTTTGCTGTAGTGGAGGTGGTGTCAGGTGACTTGCCCTGGGGACCAAAGCTGGGGGCTTGTACACTCGTCTAGACCGCGTGATCTCTACGCACATCTCTTTGGCATAGTCATACGAAACCCAATGGGTCTCCCTGGTCAGATTAATGATCAGGGGTGTACAAGCAGCCAACTCTAGCTAGGCCACTGGTTGGTTGATGGAAGGCATTGTGGGGTAGGCAGCTAGCTGAATGGGTTGGGTAAGAGCTGGCTGGAGTCTTGCTTCAACATAGATGGGAGAAGCTAGGGATGATTGCATAGTAGGCAGTGCGATCGCACGCTCTACCCTAGCGGTCAAGTGAATCACGTTGACGACGGGTCTCGAACCCACGAGCAGTGATTGATACAGTAGATAGGGGAAAGGTCTAGAGGCATGATGGATGAGATAAGACAAGTCCAGTACAGAAGTAGTGGACCCAACAAGAAAGAGACAGTGAACCCTCGAGGTCCCAAGCGCTCCCGGAATCGCATGCTAGGGAAGAGGCTGACTGACTATACTAAGATGTGCTTGTGCTGGTGTTGGTGCTGGGACGGGTGTGGACCCTTCATCTTGGGTGTTGATGATAATGACCTTGCGGTCAATGTGGTCTTGTATGGTGTTCAGAGGGTGAAGCAGTTGTCCGTCAAATGCCCTGCGGCCCGATGGTAACTGCAGTACAAATTCGCTTTATATCACAGCGGCAATGGAGTCGGTGGTGGGCGAATGTCCGGATACCTGAGGAGTGACTGCACCTTAGGAAGGATGGCGCTCAACGGTTCGACTAGTGGCGTGAACTCTCAGTCGAATCGTTGAGGCCTCCTATGTGGAGGGTCTTGTCCTTGCCTTGTCGGTGCTACGGGATACATTGGCTCAGCAGTGGTGGTGATGTGGGGTGTGTGAGGTGTCCTACGTGCTGGTGCATAAACCACCTAAGTTTGAGCCAGCGGGCCCATCGTGTTCCCAAGCACGACAAGGGACCCTACATATGCAACAACGCTCTTCAGGGGGTCCCTCCTCTTTGAGTAGTTGGAGCTGGAGCCGTTGTTGTTGTTGTTGTTGTTGTTGTTGTTGCTGGTGTCAGTGTTATGGCAAGCAGTGGTTGCCTGTTTCACGAACAAGGTGAGTGTGGGAAAACTTTCGCTTCGTAGCGAGCTCTCCATGCGGGCGCTAGCCCTAATCAGGGATGAGAAGGTGGTGATAGATTGAATGCTGAGTAAAGCCCCTATGGCTGGCTGTGCCCCACAGATAATCATCTTGATAGACTCCTCATTAGAGGGTTTATCCTTGACTTGTGACGCGAGGGCACACCAGCACCCGACGTACTCTCCAAATGGCTCAAAGGGTTTTTGCTTTGTGGTAGTCAAGTCCTCCCTCTTAGGGACTAGGTCCAGGTTGAAGGAATACTACTCTAGGAATGCCTGAGCTAGGAATTTACATTCTGGACCCTGAACATTCTAAAAATTGCACTGATGATCAATAAAATTGAGCTTTTATCACAATCAGATCCTGGATTTTTGCATAAAG
>JAMKQA010003928.1:0-24689 GCA_024699735.1 Posidonia australis
AGGATTGATGTTTGTGGGGAAAATGTGATTTTGGGGTTGAAGGCTACAGTAGCCGTTCTTGAGCCCCTTCCCCTTGTGATTTTCGTTTGAACTGTGTGGTTGATGGAATCATGAATGGTTTAAGGGGTTTTGAAGTAGACTTGAGGGTTTACACCCTATGATTTTATGGAAATTGTTGGTGAATGTTTGGGGGGTCCGATCAGGACTCCCACTTGGGGTGATTTTTCACTGTCTGGAAAGGGGTGTGTCTTGTCTACGAGGAATTCAGTATACCGAATTTATTCGGTATGCCAAAATCCTAGC
This sequence comes from Posidonia australis, assembly GCA_024699735.1. NCBI lineage: Eukaryota > Viridiplantae > Streptophyta > Magnoliopsida > Alismatales > Posidoniaceae > Posidonia > Posidonia australis. Next base: position 304 of record JAMKQA010003928.1, read on the forward strand.
AGATTAAGCCAGAACCTAGGGTTCGGTAGACTGAAATTTCACGGTCCACCGAAACAGGGGGTTTCGGCATACCGAAAATTTTCGGTATACCGAAACAGTGATTTTCGGAATACCGAATTGAAAATTTGGTATGCCGTTTTTGCCTTGAACTTGGGATGTTAAAATGTGAATTTTAATCAATGTTAAATGGTTTTAATGGTATTGTGGGCTTATATGAATGATGTTTCCCCATGTAATGACATGGAGGCATGTGGAACCCCAAACAACTGGATTTGGGTGTGGTTTTGGGTTTTAGACCCTATTAATGAATGAAAAAGATGGTTTTATGTGGTTTTGGGTATGAGACCCACTTTATGACTTTAAGCATGGTTTCCATGGCTTGAGTTGGGACCCCAGTGGAGGGTCAATTGTTGCAAGGAAATAGAGTCTTGCAATGAGAAGAATGGTTTTGAAATGGAACACTGATAATGAGGTTGTCGACCTCATAGCGGTGTAGGCTGAGCTTGGGTTTTCATACGTAGTTGTTTGGGTCACCGACGGTGTAGGCTGAGCCTGGGTCGTTGTAACTAGTTGTTCAGGTCACTGAGCTCGTAGCGGTGTAGGCTGAGCCTGGGCTTTTGAGCCTAGTTATTCGGGTCACCGACGGTGTAGGCTGAGCCTGGGTCATTTGACCTAGTTGTTCGGGTCACCGACTGGGGCGTCAGACAGATACGTATCCCCGTGCACTTATGAAAATGAAATTGAGGCCGGTTGGCCACAGCAGTGACATCCCGCATGGGGAATTTCATCGCGACAGTGTAGGAAGGTAGGGGAAGAATGTCCTCGCCTACTGCTTGTGTGCCTGGTTACCCCTGATCAAGGTAACAACAGTAAAGAAAAGTGGAAATGAATAAAGAAAGAGAAATGTGATTTGGTCAAGATTGGACTAATGAAATTGTCCTAAAATCCTGAAAAGAAATGATGATGTTTTAACCAATTGCCAGCCAGTGTCACTCACTCGTGCTATTTGGTTTTCAGATGCAGACAGCATGCAACCGAGTTCTGGTGCAAGAGTTGGAGCTTCTAGCCGCACATTGTGATACTGAAGGTGAGCCTTAGTTACAGTTATTTGATGTTTCTGTAATTAGTATAATTATGCTTGATACTGTGTTTTGGTAGCGTGCCCGGGATCAGGGCGTTACAGGCTGCAAAGTCCCTCCGGGCTTCTGGTGCTCTATCTTTAACATCTGGCAGGTTACACACTTCGCCACATACTTAGCAATCTCTCTCTTCATCCCAGGCCACCAGAAATTTCTCTTCAGGTCTTTATACATCTTGGTGCTTCCTGGATGAATAGTATATCTGGAGCGATGAACTTCATCTAACAAACTGTCCTTGATTTCCTCTATTTAAGGCACATACAATCTCAAGTCGTACCTCAATCCACTGTCTATCCCTACTGAAAAATGAGGGACATTACCAGCTTCCATCTTCATCCAGATATCTGACATAAAAGAATCACATTACTGAGCTGTGACAATCGCCTCGATCATTCTCGGGCGAACAGACAAATTAGCCACTCATCTCAAGTTCATACTCTAGGAACCCTCAAAAGTCCACATAAGACAACACTCGCATAGGGTCTACTCTCTTGGTGTCTTCAAGACTATTGCACTTGACTACTTAGTAGATTTTTTCAGCTCCTACTCCTACCAGTACAACTTCCTGAACCTCAGCTTAAGCAAGTAGATCACAATCAACTAAACGTAACACTTGTCCCTAGAAGGTTGGACAAAAGCTTCAGTCTCTTAATCCTTAACCTCATCCTTAGTCTTTTCGTACACTGAACCTCACCCAAGGCCTCTTGGCCTCCTCTAAAACCAAGGAAACCACTCACACTTTAGCCTAAGCAAATAACTCACAACTATCTAGAGGTATCATCTATCCTTAGAAGGTCGATTCAGAGTGTTGGCCTCTTAGTCCCTCAAAACCTCAGAAACACTAGGATCTCAACTTAGGCAAATAACTCACGATTAATCTAAGGTATCAACCATCCTTGGAAAGTCGACCAAGAGCTTCGACCTCTTGATCCCTCAAAACCATAGAAATTCTTTTCTAAAACTTTTGCAAATCTTATATATTTTCTTTCCAAATCATTTTTGAAAAACCATTTCAAAACCAATCCATAAACACCACAAAAATAGGCCACGACACAATACTACCCTAGCTGCAGCAACCTACACAATCAAACTATGTTGGTAACCCATGTGACCAACCTACACTGGTCACCCATGTAGGAGACCCACGCTGGTCACCCATGTGGGAAACCCACACTTGGCAGAGTAGCTACTCTGCAAATAAAATCTCGAGGCATGTCTCACCTCCAAAACTCAATCCCTACAAATACTGTGCATAAAAGGAACTAGAACACAAGGAAAGTGGGAATTAAACTATGATTCATGCGTCCAAAACCTCATATAAACCCATTCACAAAAGAAACCACTAAAACGACACAAATGGGGAACCCAATCATATATGCGAGATTCCAAGCATAAATGGGTAATGCCACCATTGGAGCTCACTTGCAGGATTCTAAGCATAATCCACACAATTTCTATAATTCAATAAGTAAGAAATGTCTTAGGTAAAGCATGTACATTTCACCCATGCTGGGCAACAACTACAACAGCTCAACACAACACCCGTTGCACTTGCGTCCTCCCTTACCGAAGCTCCTCCACCTGGCCCACACAATAGCAGCAACTTGGTGACAGCAATAGCAACAATTGTCAGTAATGGTGTCTCACACGACAGTGGCACGTGAGTGGCATCCTAAGGTAACAGTAACAATAGTAGTAGTTCACCTCTCCTCTAAGCACCTTTGAGCACTCTCTCTCTCTCTCTCTCTCTCTCTCTCTCTCCCTCTCTCTCTCTCTCTCTCTCTCTCTCTAGCTTTAAGTTTCTTGTTCACTTTCTCCTTCTCTCTCAAGACTTCTCTCTTGATAGTAAATGTCCAATGACACTCCCTTTTCCTCTTTTTATAAAAGCTTTGTGTGTGGTACTATTCAAGAATAACGTCGTCACAAGTAGTTGTCTAAATACACATTACCACGAATGGATATTGTAGTACGTTGACATTTGTCCACCTCATGCTTCACCCATTCATAAGGCACAACACGTCAAACTAAATACACAACATAATTTATGGGATATAATATGTCGAATAAGGAATCTAAAAGGAAAAACACCTACAAAATCTACTTTGATTATCCAAAAATAAATATCACATTTAAACATAATCAAATACCAATCCATCTAACATGACTCACTACTCTCTTTACCACCCAATTATCAAAAATATTGTCGAATGGAAACCAAATTCCAAAACAAAATTTATGACTTTTAACACCCTTGTATTACTAAAACACTGCTTAAAACCCACGTTGACGGTTATCCAGTGCCAGCCCCCACACCTGTCACCCATGCTTGATTCCCGCACTTGATACCCACTTATTCCCCTGGTGTTACATTTTGAAAGAAAAACACTAGGATGGCTCAAGTTCTCCAATGGGTCCTACAATAGTTATTAGAGTCTTGGCATAAAACAAAAGTCTTTTTTTTTTGTGAACGGTAAGACGTGGGAGGCAGCCCGTGAGATCGAATCCGGCATGGAACGACGAGTATGATTACTGTAGTCATCTACGTTGGACGGTTGATCTCTTCTTTGTTTTCAGAGCCGTTGTGATACAAATCCCAGTGACACGAGATTTATTTTCTCGGGTTACGTGAATTATTTGTTACGATTTAAAATATTTAAGGGCTTGTTACATGGTACTTTCTAAAGGTGGCTTGTAAAGCTAGCTCTCAGTGGTTGGTTGATCCCAAGGCTGACAGCAAAGTGCGTTGCCTTCTTAGGCACGTAACATTTAGTCAACTCACAATACCCAATAATGGTGATGGTCCCATGTCTCAGACGTATTTAGTGAGAGGAATTATTACTTCGTTACCCACTGATGGTGATGGTCCTTTCTCTCGGAGGCATTTAGTGAGGGGAATTATAACTTCGTATTAGGTGGATTGATACAAAGAGAAACTTATCGTGTCCGTAGTCGTTATTGGCCCATATTATTTTATTTAAAAATTAATTTGAAGTAGAACCATCGATAGGACATTAGTATCTACTTACATCTTTATCCATGAATCAATATCTTTATTTATATTTATTTATTATTTGTTAAGAATAATCTTACCTTATCTTTGTTTATCAATGAAAATAAGTAAGGTATATGAGTAATAAATGGGTAAATTTTTTACACTTCATAAAATATATATAATAAATAATTCAATTGTTATATGTAACTCAAGTTATTAGAGATCACTAATTAACATTACATACTAAGTTTAATAACATAAATACTAATTAAATAAATGCCATAAACTAATATAACAATAAGATGTTTAAACATAGTAAACACAAAACTACAATATTCATGTATCTAATAATTCTTAAATATTAACTTAGTAATAAATAATTTATAATTTTGTACATTAAGCATCAAGCAATCCATCTTGTTATTCAATATCACCATCCATGTGGCATAACTTATTTTTTTGAAAAATATTGTTAATTTATTTAGGTAGTGTAAGGAAAATAGATAGGGTAATGGAGCATCTATTGCCTACTTATGAAAATATATACAAGTATATTGTTTTTATCCATATCCTACCTATTTAATAATTAGATAGTATTTGAAGATTTTCATTACAATCACAACCAATTTAGTACTTTCCCAAATATTTGTTTCTAATGGATCTATTTATTATTTACCAATTTTGATGAGATTATGAAAAGATAGACGAGAATTTTTATGTGTCTTATCTTTTAGAAATATTTTTCTTTCTTGTAGTATTTATTATGTAATGCTCTTTCTTCCCTTGTCGACATGCGATGTATGTTGGGTCTATCTATGGTTACCTACAAATATACGTACCAAAGATTTCAGTAGGTTTCAAACATACAGATTGTACGATTTACAGCTACTAATAGGTAGTTACAACTTTATAAGATAATACCATAAATACGTTAAAATTTTCGGGCAACACAAAATAACCAATAAATCCTAGTGTTTTTTAGACCCACTTTGGATACAGAATAAAAAAAGTAAGAATAAATAGAAAGTGGTATTAATATTCTGATAGTATTACTATTTAGTTTGGAAGTGATTTTCTTTTAAAGGTCAATACGTGTATATAAATAGATATTCTGGCTTGAATGAAAAGCGAAATAATTATCAGAATAAGTGGAACATATGTAGATTAACAATAATCAACTTGATTATTAAGATATATATCTAATTTAAAGTATGCGTACATCATATTATATATATATTAATTTTTAAACAAAAAAAAACACATCGTATACATACATGTATGAGAATAACTTAGTGGAATAACTTTATTCTACCTTTTTATGCAGAATAACTATTCTAAAATAAGTAAATCAGAATAAGAATTACTATTTCGAGTTTATTCCGATTTTTACACAACCAAATAGTATAATAATTCCTATTTTAGGTTTATTCTAGAACTTATTCTAGATCTAAACAGGGACTTAATATTTTGTGTTTTTGTTTTCTCAGTGGTCTTGTTCCCACTACATGTATGCATAATTTATATAAGGTTTTGAACTTTCTTACATTTAATTCTGATCTCTAATATTAATTGCTCAGCAAGTGTGCCTACTACATGTATGCTTAATTTATATTTGAACTTTCTTACGTTGAATTCTGATCTCTAGTATTAATTGCTCCGCAACTGTGCAATATGTCATATGCACTATAATTCCCACTTGACCATCCCATATGGTCCACTTGGTTTTTTCGTGTTCTCATGAATGGAATGGTTCTAATCTATTCATTACTTGCAAACATCTTGTTTTCAGTGATCTTTTTGATTGACAAGGAATCAAATTCCTCCTATTACTCTATCCTTAATTTAAGGACAAGGAATCAAATTCCATCATCAAAACCTATGGTCGTTGATCATTAGCAACAACAATGTAGGGGGCCATCTTTCCTCATCGTAAAAGAAATGAATCATATGATTGATTCAAGAGACTTGAGATTAATTATGGCCATTAAGCAGTGTCGCAATAACAATATGCTCCACTCTCATTGACGCCATGTGCCACAATAGATTTCACTATTGTGTTCAAAATGTGATGTAACCTATGATTTTATGATCCAGGTAGGTTGAGATCGGACATATCATCCGCGCAAAAGTGACTGGTGTAAACCGTACCTAATGACATTACTAGTATCACCACACGACATGTTATTTTGTGAGAGTCTACATAGAAGAAGTGACAGAAGTGACCACTACCGTCTTTAAATTTCTACTTTTTCGGCTAGTAGAGTAGAAACTCTGAACACATGAAAACATTCCACACTGGTGAGCTATAGTTCTAAATACACACGTAAAATTTGACATTCACAATCGTAAATTTTTTTTGACTTTCTCACATTGGTTGTTTTTTAGTTTACATTACATGCCCGTATTCTTTGGAAATCCACACAATTCATTCTCTTTGTTACGCAGAAATGAACATATTCAAAGGCAAACACCATTTATTTATGTTTTCAAATCAAATATCTAAATAATTTATTTCATAATTAATCTGTTTTATGGTATGTAACATACCCTAAGTTCATAGTTCTTAGAAGTATTTTACCATTAATAAAAGTATTTAGTAGATCTTTAAAAGAAAAAGATATGATAATTAGATTGCCATGAAAATTTTACCACATGTACCCCGTGTATTGATAAACCAATTCTTAAGTTTAAAGTATAGACAAGAGTTAGGTGCAAGCAGCTACAGGACAAGCTATGAAGGAGTAGGACCACAAATTCAACTGAAAACGTTTCTGCTGGGCCGGTTATCTTGATGGTAAAAAACAATTTTGAAACGGGTAGCTACAAGACAAGAGCTACGCACAAGCAGTAGCAGCCACCAGCACCTTTACGTCTTGGGTTGTGATTTTCACGTTGCTCTCGTCCTTTAGATCGTGGTCTATTCGGCTCGTGACCTCCGCGGACCGAAAATCTAAGGAAGGCCGTGGCCATCTCGTTCAAAAGATACGACGAAAGAAGAAAGACAGTGACCTAATTTGCGAATCCCCAAGTTCACCAACATCTGCTGGAATACAGAATACATGTGACGATATCGTGTCAGACTTGGTGGGCGCCGAACAGGAATAGGAAACAAAAGCACGAGAGAGAGAGAGGGAGGGAGAGTTTCTTCATGAATCCTACCAACCAGTCAGTCAAAGGCATCTTTCCACCTTTTTTTTTCTTTCTCGTATGGCCGTGTAACATCAAGTGACATCGTGGTTTGTCAGTGACCCCCCCCGGGGGGCCCGTCACGTGATCTGTCATTGTCGGCTGCTGTTGATTATTTGTGTAACCGAGAGAACAAAAGTTTCCGGTTTTGTAAAATTTCCTTAAGGATATAGGTTATTCTAAGTATATTAATAAATATGGTTTCCGAGTCTTTTTGTATCATGGATTAAGTATAAGTCAAAAAATTTTAATCCCGAACTTTCTAAGTTAGGTATGGTTTCCAAGAACGAGTTATCCAATCTGACTCAAAACCTGACGGTATATTTCTAATTAATTATTTATATTTATAATTATATATTATCTATATAATTATTGATTTATAAAATCCTAATATCTTCTCTCTGTAATTCCATCTCTTATTCTCTTCATACAATCTTCCCCCACTCATCTCTGTTCCATCTTGGTATATTTTAATCTCTTTCCATCCCATCTTCTGATTTTGTCTCGTCTTTCACTCCTTATTGTATTTTGCTATGAAATATTTATAAACTTCAGGGTAATAATATATATTATTCTAGAAATATTAGTAAATCATGTCTTTATTTATAACATAACTAAATTGTTGACCATTTTAGGTTTTTTATTAATGTTGTATGTTTTTATATAATATGTTATAAATGTTATCTTTCGTTCTTAGTAAGTACACATGAGACTCGAGAACCGATTTGACCCAACTCAAAGTTTGTAGGTCGAGTTGAATTAGGTCTAGATTGAGATTGTGTTAGGTATAAATCTAAAATTATTCAAACTAAACAATTTTGAGTTGAGTTGTGGGTACATCATTAATCCGACCCAACTCAATCCACGTGCATCCTTAAAAATCCCTTTGTTTTCCATTGTTGCTTTTTTTTCCAGTAAGTTTTCTTTTCTCTTTTTCTTTTTCCATTCAGATAAGCTCTTTTTTGTCTTGTATATACTCTAACTTAACTAGGTTTTGGAACATTTCTTCTTACATTTTTCACATATAATGAATAAAACTCAACCAACAACTCCAGCATGTGCACTTTTCAGTATTCTTATAGCTCTCCCATTTCCCATGAATAAATCTGATTGGTGTGTGTGCATCTCCAAGAACCATTGTGGGCACTTGCGAATAACAAGTTTTTTTTTTTGAAAATGGTATACGTTATATTAATATAAAAAACTTAATTTTGAGTACCACCATCAAGTAAAGCAAACAAAAATCCATCCTCTAAGGAAGGAGAAACAAAATCAAAAGAGATATCGTCTGGACAGGTCAGTAGTTACAATTCATACAGACATATTTAGTTTACTCAAGGACAAAAACCAAGTTCAAAAGCTACAGATGTACATGATGTTGCTGCTGGGTTAAAAGAGGAGAGCAAGGATTAATGGATATCATCTTCCAAATGTCTCCAATCTTCAGTTGCAACGTTAGCTGGAGCTGCTGCACTCAAGGGCTGCTGGATGGGAGATCTACAAATAAAATCAATTTAAAATTATGGAATGCATTTTAATCTATTAGTAATTAATACTATTGGAAAAATCATTATTGAAAGAAGTTAAAGATAATAGTAGAAAAATCAATTATTGAGTGGCAAAATGATTTGGATTATTCTACATGTGTTTGAAATGTATTTCATAGTTGTAGTAAAGTGAAATAACAAACAAAAACAACAATATTATATTTATCAACTACTACAACAAAAACTTGTAATTTAAGATTAGAAAGTGGAAGATTTGAAACATGGTTTGAGGGCGAGTAAAATGTACTAAGAATAAGTAGCTTTAGGACATAATTGTTGAAATAGTATTAAATTTAAGCTTAAATTACCATTTCGTCATATTAAGTCTACAATACCCATAAGGGGTACCATAGATCTTGAGGGATGTTAAAATTTTTCAATTTTGATTGTTACTTCAAACATATGAATGGTAGAATTTGCAATTATAAGTAAACTATTGTAACTACTAATAGGTAGTTACAACTTTGTGAAATAATATTATGGGTGTTTTAGAATTTTCTATTTTGTAAAAATAGAAGATAAGTGAGAAATTGAGATGCTGAAAATAGAATGATTTTGACAAATATAAATTGTTTTTCCTTCCTATTCCCCTAAAAATACTTGAAAAGAAGAAAAGGAAAGGTAATGTTAATTAGTACATCAAATCATCAACCAACACAAATAATTGGCCAGAATAGGTGGATTTTACATCTTCCTCCCAAGTTCTAATCTTGTTGGAATCATGTTAATGATCCTCTCCAACCCATACATTAATAAATTATCTTGTCACAAAAAAAACGTATACAGAATCATCTTTATAGCCTCAAGTCACAATTTGTATTGTGAATCTTTCGAACACAACTAATGTCTTATGGAGAAAGTGTTATTGAAAGGAAAATGTCATACGAATTTAAAACCTAACAATAGAATTTCCACATGCCTACTTGGAAGCCCATAGATGACTTTTTTATGAAATGAAATTAGACCCCACCTTTGATATACTAATATGCGCTTGAGGTATTTCAACATGTTTAGTTCCATACTAGATAATTTGAAGATCTAGGATGGTTACATAAAGAAATGAACTACAACAATAGTAACTTACAGCTTAAAGCATTTTGACTCGTATTAGTGAATCATACTCAAGTTACTTTTGAACAATAATTTCATGAACTTGTCATGGACCGAACTAGGCTAGTGGACATGAGCTCGGATCATGTCAAGTGGTATCAATGAAGTACAGGAGCTAAATATTTTGCAAGGCTATATGGTACACCAATGTGAGTTGATGGAAGTCACATGTAGGGCTTGTGTGAGCCACCTCTAGGTCCAACATCAGTTGATAATTCTGGCATGACTCTTGATGAGGACATCAAGAGGTTTAATGGAGGAAAATGTAATGCCCCTAGATGTGCTAGAGATGGTTCATTTTGTTTAATCCCATACTAGATAATTTAAAGATCTAGAATGTGTATACAAGGAAGTGAGCTGCTACAATAGTAATTTATGGCTTAAAAGGTTTTGACCCATGCTAGTGAGCCATACTAAAATTGCTTTAGAATAGCAATGTCATAAACTTGTCGCAAATCAAGCCAGGCCAATGGGCTTAGATCCAGGTCATGACAAATGGTAGCAAAGCAAATATTTAGTCGAAAGTATAGGGAAATGAGAGTACTTACACCATTTACTAATCTTAACTTCGACCTTGATAAGGTCAATAAATGTTTAAGTGGAGAGAATGTGATGACCGTGTTGGTGTATATGGTCTCGCATCGTTTAATGAGAAGTGATGAGTAAGGACTATATAACCATGAGTCTATATTGAGTATCGTATGGCTTAAGCATTTTTCAAGTGATACGGATGGAAATGAAAAGACTAGGTCATAGAATACGATCATGTACTATAAGAAAATTGAGCTTTAATCACAACCAAATTTCATGACTAATACTTAAAAAATCGTGGCTAATTAAATTTAGCCATGACTTTTAACTATGGCAAAGCGCATGGTTAAAAGTCCCATATCTAAATTTTAGCTACTACTCTAGCTGACCATGGCTAATTTAGCCACGGTGTGACAACGAAAGTATTCTTGTCACATCAAGATCTGTGCTTATGCCATGGCTAATTTAGCCACAATATTTCCCTATAGCTATTCCGTGACTACTTAAGCTATTTCTTTTTCATAAATTTCATGACTAACACCGTGGCTAAGGCTGTGGCAAAAAGTAGCCACCACTATAGCGTATAATAATGCCATGATTAAGCCCATGATTAATGTTTTGGTACAATTTCAGTATGTAATATAATTTATTTTCTTCTCATCACCTGTATTATATTATAAAAAACAAACTAGATTATTTTCAAAATAATGATCATATACTAATTTAACAACAAACTTTAAATTCGCCAAAAGTAAATTATATTATTTCCATAATCTAATACATCATGTTCTTATATTAAGGTATTAGTTACATGACTATTTCTAAAAGAAAATATAATACAAACTTACATTATCTTAAAATGTGAATAAAGTTCCAAGATTGATTGAATGAAATATATAATTTAAATATCGTCATCTGCATGGTTTATAGAGTCTGACTCCACATCATGATCATCATTAGCATTAACATTTATAGAAGCTTACAAAAAACCATACAAATCATGAAACTAATTCAGCAACATTGCATGAACTATATAAAAAGAAAAAAAAGAAAGATATATAGTAAAATAAATATTAATCATGCGAAGGAACCTTTAATTCAAACATCATACAAGACTACATCCATCATGTTATTTTACACTTTGCACGCATGAAATTTCTTGTAAAATTCTAATGAAATTACCTACTAGCTATTATCTCCTCTCCAACTCCAGTGGCCAGGCACAAAGCATCGGCCACTCTAGTTGCCATTTTCTCTGAGGGAAGTGTTATCTTAGGTAAACCAGCCCACAATACATCTGTGCCTGTCGTGTGAGCATTACACAAGGGCCTATCAATTTAGATCGCGTTATGTATGTTACAAGGAATGCAGAAAGAAACATGTGATGGTAAGGTAATTGAAGGTTAAGCATGAGTACGTGTCAAGAAACAGATCTGCCAAAGCATTGAACCCAATGTGCTTATTCTTCATAGCAACTTCTGTGAAAATGATCTAATCAAGCCTCACACCCTTGGCAGCAGCATCTGCAAATAAATAACATACCAAATCAGTTAAGTTAAGAAATTAGTACAATTAATCAATGCTAAACTGACGTTCTAATTTCTACAAGTTCATATACATACAGGCACGTAGTCTCATCTTGCCAGTAGCCGGAAATTTGAGAAGCTACAAGGCACTATAAGGTGATTGCTTCAGGATATTACACTTGAAATTGACAGTAAATATCAAGCAATAGGAAGAATAAAAGGTATGTTTTAAACGAAGCTCGAAGTCACTATGAAATCTACCAGATTACCAAGTATTGAGTATGTCTAGATCCATCTTATACAGTTGGTTGAAACATGCAAAAAAAAATTATCTTCAGGCAAACCATAATCAAATCTCTCATGCCGACAAATTGGTTCTAGAACATCCTGATTTTTTTGATATGCAAATGAGGAGAATATTAGCATGTAATGTGCTAACATAAAAAAAACGACATGGTACAAGATAAAACAATCTTACCTATTTGTAATCATTTAAAAAGTAACAATGAGGAAGATGAACATGCTTCTCCGAATAAATATGGGAAAACCGCATAGATGAAACAAACTGCAAGAGAATATTAGTACCACCGTACAAGGTGGACAACTGAGATAAGTGAGAACTCTAAATCTTTTTTGTTTCTTACCTCATCAGTCACTTAGTTTTTTAATGTACGTTGCCCCTGTAATCCCAGGAAATCCCATGTAGGACACCTGGATAGGTGCTTGCTGCATAGCAAATGTTTCATTCCTTGCCCCCTACTATGTGACAAATTAAGAGTAAGCGATAAGAACATGATTACTTGATAAGTGACAAATTAAGAGTAAGCGCTAAGAACATGATTACTTGATAAGTGACATACAGTTCATGAAAAAAAAACTTAATGAGCAGACGAAAATCACAATGATATGGTCGTTTCATGGCAAGATACGATGCCTTCTCAGCGAAGGTAATTTGCGCTTTGGACAGTATCATTGACACTATATATGCTAACTTACCATGTAAAACCAATTACTACCACAGTGGCAACCAAATATTTTTCAGTTTTTACATAAGACTGCCAGGTTGCATTTCAAGTGGGCAAAAAATATCCTGCTAGTGGAAGGAAGGATCCACATTGAAGTGAGAAAAACATATACAGTGGTGAGTAAAGCAGCATTAACATTTTGAGAACACTAATGGCCGGTTAGCAATCCAGATACAGGAAATAAAAAAGCCAGGTACAAGAACCGTATGTTAATCAATTTCCACACAAAAGTGAAGAATTAGTTTCCAACCACAACATTCATACTTTAGCTCAAGATCATCATCTTTTAAATCTTAAGCTAACTACTTGTAATTTGTAAACAAACTTTCATGTTGCCATGCATAAAACTTTTTAATTCAACCAGTTGACTAAAGACTATCTGTAAGATATAGCTTTGGAGTAATATGTTTCTTACTTGTCCAAGCTACATGTTGCAGAAATTACCATACTTTCTCATTTAACGAAACAGTAATGATGACCCACTGGATCCACTACCTCGACATCCATTGCCTCATTTAATAAATATGGATAGGAACTCCACATAAAATACAAGGAATACACCAACTACTAGAACCATATAGAAAAAAATAAAAGAAAGAAAAGAGCAAGAACAACGTAGAAATATCTAAAGTGCGAATATGCCTGCACTTTCTCATGATTGCTCTTCCAAAATTATTACAAAAGAAATGACAACATAGTCTTAAAGACTTATTTTCCAAAAATCCAAATAAACTCTAAAGTATATATAAGATAGAGATCAAGACAAAAATCTTCACTTTTGAGCATGAATAAAAGGAACGACAACAAAAATTTAGATTAGATGGTACTAAAAAGAATCAGACAAATGAATAAAATATAATCAAATGGAGTGATACAACCAAGAAAGTAACTCTATTAACCGTGTAAACAACCAATGACATCCTATAGTATTTATATATTTCTCCAAAAAAAAAAGATTAACATGAAATTTAACATGCTTCTTGTGTACAATAATGCAATCTAATTTCTTAAACAAAATGCCTTATTTGTTTAATAAAATGACATAGTAATGAATATTTGTGATAATGTCAATTCATTAGAAACTAACAAACAATTGCTTCAATGTTTCTAAGTCAAGATTTGCTAAAGATGTATAAAACAAAAATTCCTTTCATAGTAATGGACCATGTAAAAAGACAAAGATTCTAAATGACCATAATAAATCTACCTTTATAACCATACTCAAATAGAAGTCATGCAAATTGTTCCTGCAGGCAAAGCTTTTATTCCCAAGTTCATTAACTACTCTTTGTCAGGCGTGAAACAATTAGCTTTAAGATACTATCATAATGTACCCCAAAAAACATTGGACATGCACACTAAATGATATTGCTCAAATTTTGAATACACAATTCACATGAAACTTCAGATAACCTAGCTAATCCAATTGGTATTTTCATTTGGCAACCTGCATCTAGCTAGGAGTCTTACCAATTATTTTCAATGGTTGTTGATGGTAAGCAGCATTAATGTGTGCAAAATAGAGAAAATAGTTTTGTCAAATCTTATGGAAATTACAAACCAATTATTCTAAACATAATTAAGTAATAAAAAAGTTATTTGTAGCATGAACTATATTAAATGCTAGTTCTATAGAATGAACTAGCATCTTTGAAGAAAATTGAATGCTAGTTCTATAGAATGAACAATAATAAGTTTCAAAGATAAGTATCTTTGAAGGTTGAGAAATCTGATTTCTCATAAAAAATATATTAAATGTGCAATATGTGATCGTACCAAAATGCATAAATTAGTGGTGAGTAGAATTGATATTTACGGTGATGAGCTGAATTGTTAGCATTATGCATGTGGGTTAGGCTCTCTAGCAAGAGCCGGAGAGTTGGAAGAGGATGCCTTTTGAGCCAGACCCATCAGTATTACGAATTATACTAGACCTTGTAGAAAACATTGCAACATAGAAATAGGAAAAGTGATAATTGAATCGCAAACTTTTATGCAAGATCAGGAAGTTGGGTTGAATCCGAAAGAATCACATGTCTGATAGAAGACAAAGGATTGGAAAAGGACATTGCAGTTACCTAGGTTGAGAGCAACAGAAACAAGCATGTTTTCAAAGTTGAAGATGGATCACATCCTTTATCATAAGAAACATACAAGAAGTTAGCTGAACTCATTCAAGAAATAAAAGAACTTGGATATTCAACTGATATTAGATCTACATTTCATAGCTTAGAAAACAATTGAAAGGAAGAATCTCTTTACAATCACAACAAGAAGTTGGCTTTTGCTTTAAGCATTCTCTGTCTATCCCAAGGTATCCCTATTCGGATCATGAAGATTAATCTTCATGTTTATGGACATTGTCACTCAACTTTCTAGTGTTTCTCTTTGATGACAGGTAGGGAGATTATACTGAAAGATGACTTTATATTTCACCACTTCACAAGAGGGACATGTTCTTGCAATGAATACTGGTAATGGCCTTAATAAGGTTATTTCTGCAAGTTATGAGAACACAAAGAAATTTGAAGCTTATAGTGGAATCTTCTATCTCTAGTCATAGGTTTAGAGAAGGCTTTGACCAACTATATAAGTATAACACCCGTAAATTTATTTTATAATTATTTACATTTTAATGAATTTATTCTTGGACGAGTATTACTATTCAGAGGTCTGTTTGTGTGATTTTGTGATTTTGGACTTCGACCTCGTGGACCAGCTTATGGTTGTATGTTCCTATGCGTGGTTAGCACTGTGCATTGTAGCACTGTGCTTGTGAGCCCTTGTGTGAGTTCGTGTGGGGCCTGCGTTTGTGGATCGATTGGTGAGGCTTGTAGTTGGCCTTATGCTGGGAGCCTGGTGGTTGGGCTGTGTGTGGCGTGCCTGGCAAGTGGTTATAGACGTGTAGGTGTGAGCAACGACTTCCTCCCTCGCATATAAATGCATGCATGGGGTGAGTCTTCTCTACAACACCACTCTCTCTTCTCCTCCCCACCATCTTCCCCTCCCTTGTTTTCTAATGATGGCCTAGTGGAGCAGGCGCATTAGAGCTCAGCCAAGCATTCCCACCCTCTTTCCCTTTCCCCTCCCTCCCTCCACTCCCCCTTCTTCTTCACTCCCCCTCTTCGTTGGTGGGTGCAGGTGAGAGGAAATAGAGAGAGAGACCGAGAGTGGGAAAGCAAGGGGCGAAAGTGGTTGTGGGGCTTGATGTCGGTGTGGCAGGAGCTCGAGAGGTCGAGGAGGCTCCCGTGGAGGTCGTGGTGGTCGGTGGTGGTCAGTGGCTGGCTGGAGAATGCGTTGGGTCGTCGGAGCTCATTTCAAGTACGTACCTCCAATCCAATGAGTAAAAATTGTGTAAAATGGTAGAATTGCCTAGGATGCATGTAATCTAAGCTAAATTTAATGTTTCAGAATTTATTGTTGTGGTTTGGGTCCTTTTGACCCCTCTGTGCTTACAGATTTATATCTTGCTGTGTGATGAATAGATTTCAGTTTTGTTTATTGAGATTTGGAGTAGACTAGAGGGTCTACCACATATGTTTTATTCAGATTTTTTGGTGCTTGTTTGGTCGACCCGCCCTTAGTTCCCACTTCGGGCAAAATTCAGGTCCCCTATCGTAGGCTATATAAATTCTGATAGAAAATTGGAGGCACAGGCCGATTGCAAGGACCACATGTGCGGTTCCAACAGCGGTTTTGACCCCTAGTCTAGGCTCTATTGGTGTTCAAACGAAAATACCTGGGGCACAGGCCAGACGTGCAGTCCACATGTGTGTGTCTGGCAATGCATTTTTGGAAGTATTTTCCTAGAATTCTGGTAAAATGCATTTGAATGTAGTGGCTTTCCGGATTGGTTTGTTTGCCCATTTGAGATGGGATCGTAGACTATCAGTGGTGGTCTCATAGGACACCCAATGTGCCGTTTTGTTGAGGTTTTGAAAGAGTTTCCAAAGATATAAAGTGGTTTTGAAAAATGGTTTTCAAAAGAGATGTGTTGGCCCATTATGGAAAATGGTTTTCCTGGTTTTCTATGTGTGAGCCGAAACATCGTGGGCCCGTGTCATCGGGACTAGGGAATGTGACGACATTCTTAAAGGGTCAGGCATGTCTCCTTGGTTGAGGTTGGGGGCTGAGATACCTGTGGTTGAGGGTCGTCGAGTCTTGGAGGTATGAGACTCCCTAACTGTCATCTCGAGGCTAGGATTGTGGACCGCAGGTTGAGGTGTCTTGTAGCATGATAGGGAGGTATGATACTCCTGCTATCGCTGTGAGCACTAAGACTCAGGTGTTGTCTGGTGTGGAGGTATGGCACTCCCTCCTGAGCACCATGTGGAGGATGCTACAAGGAGGCGTACCAGTGGCCAGTGTGGTTGGAACACGTGTCCCGTAGCTAGTAGCGTCCTAAGAGACAGGACTGTCTTCCCAGAGAGAGATTGGCTCTGTGAGAGTTCTCCAAGTGGGAGGATGGCGGGACGGTAGTTGGCTCTTGCATAGGGTGGCACATGGTGGCAGTACAATGCACTTTAGTGGCTGCTTGTGGCCAGAGTTGATTGCTTGGCATCGAACTTCCCAACTCATTATGTGTGGTTTTGGCCATTGAGGGCATTTTTTGTGGTTTTGGACAAGTAGAGCCTTATCTGCTGTTTTGGCCGATGTGGGTCGCGTTTGCTGTGGTTTCGGCCTTATGGGCCAGGTTTGTGAGATTTTAGAGGAAATAATTTACGAAATGAATTTAAAGGAAAATTAATTATAGTTTTGTTTTCCGTCGTTTTTGTGGAATGTGTGCTGAGTGACTTTTGTCACTAACTCTTTCTTTGTGGTTTTGGGTTGCAAGTGCAGACATACAGATGAGTTTTAGCATAGTGCATATAGTCTAGAGTCTCGCAGTCGCACACACAGGTTCCTGGTAGTTGATATTTATATTTAGCTTTTAATTTTCTGTAATTTAAATTGTTTTAAAGTATTATGGGAATTGGGGGCATGACAAGAAGTTTGATATCCTCAGGTTTGACAAGTGCTGAAGTGGGATGCCCTAGGGGCAAGAAAAGTGCTTCGAGGCAATTGGATACAATCTCTTGGGTGGTGAGTCAAGAACCTCCAATGCTGTGAGTAAAACATTGCATAATGGAAATCCACGGTGATCTAACAAAATTACCACTAGTGAACTAATGGTGAAACATATACTGTTAAAGCAATGAATTAATACTAATTGAATAACAACAGAGAGCTTCTTTTAAATGCTAGAACCATGTGCAAAGAGAAGCTCTTTCTTCCTAGTCCAAAACCTTGACGCATAAAAGTAGATTGGGCTACGAAAGGATAGCATAGAAGGTAGAGGCCTTCATGCACACGAACATTAACCATAACGCCAACTTGCACATCAATTATTCCTTGGCAACAATATATCGATGTCTACAAAGTAAATGGAAATTTGTCTGACCTATAATTGTTAATGGTTGGTTTCTAATATGCATGACAGAAAGACATGTACAAAAATGTCCTACCAATACATAAGCAAAATGGTCTTACTAGCAATCATCTAGCATAATATTCGATCACATTATGTTTTTGATGTTGTGAAAAACAACCTGATGTTCTGAATAATCAACTCGTTTACCAAGTAGAGTCTCTCGAAATCTTCCCTCTGTGCCCTCAATTACACTGAAACATTAAACATTGGTACACTGAAACATAAGAAGAGTCTGATAGTCAAGTAAAGAGCCATCAATTAAAAATCTTGGTAGTACAGAGAACAGTGACATTGAAGAAATTTACCAAAATTTAGAAGATAAGTAGGTACATTTGTGGTGGACAGAGTTAAAAATTAGTAAAAAGTTGCAAGGAATTGTACATGTAGCTTGTAGTAAAAGCAGAATCATCTGATATATTTCAGATAGTTTAGAATAAGTATCAAGCAATGGATGTTAATCTTTGCAGAGAAAGTTTATAAATTACCAGGAAGCAAGGTTTCAAAAATGCATCACCAACAAAAAAAAAGAAGCAAAGCTTGTTTATGATATTATCATGATCACTAAAACTGATTTATGCATAAACCCTCATAGGTAGAAAAATTAAGAAAGGACATTTTTTCCAAGAAAAAAAAATTATTTCACTCCAAGATACAATATAAAAACATGAAGTACAACATCAATAAAGAAACAAAGATCCACTAAAAGGCTGTCAAGAGAAACAAAAGAACAACAATGTGAAATTAACTATGTGAACATGCATCCCATTGGAAAGAGTCTGAGTGATTATCAAGCAAGAGGAACCCATTGATCACAAAAAAGGTCCATGCTTTGGGAATCAGGGAGTATAGACTAGTCAGGAATTACTTTTATATCACATTGTTGTTTCCTGCTTAGTGTGTGCTTTAGTATCAAATCTTACTACAAAAAAGCACAATTACTACTAGTTTAACGTGTAGTTTGTACAACTGATATTGCCAAAAGGCAATTAAGTAAACAAAAAGAATGTCAAATTAATGCAAGTGTAGGAAAAGGGTTTCACAGTACCATGAAAAATTCCAACTTAAATTAGGCACCAATCTTCTCAAGATATGTCATAGTTAAATGAAAATTAATTTCTACATAGGCAAACACAAAACTACTCATTATAGACATAATTCTCAGCCTCACATACCTTAAGAAGCAATTACCTATGAAGAACTCCTTAACTCCAACCACGTCTTTGCTGCATCCTTGGTGGTTAAAAAATAGCCAATCTTATCTAGTGACTCATGGAATGGAGCATTCAACTCCAGTAGATGAGACTCAAACACAACTGCTAGCTCTCTCTCTCTGAATACTTATGTTTTGCATGTACTTGTCCTATCGAGTAAAACAAGGAAAATAAGTATGTTGAATAAGTATGAGGCTACTAACTACCTTGAAAACATACTTGATCAATCTCAAAAGAAGTGAGAAAGATGACATCAAAGAAGAAAATCCAAATACATTTGATTTATGCAACACCAGATATAAAGACATTTACAGATCAAGGGAAGAAAGCATTGGAATGGGAATGAGAACAAACCTAGAGTTGAGGCGAGGTGATATACGATCTTTTGCCCTAGAAGAGGGAGAACGAAGGAGCATTAGAGGGTGTCGGAGGGTGCCAGAGGGTTGTTATGACTCAACCTCAAGTCGTTACCCCCCCAAAGTTTATAACCACATTTTTTTTATTCACAACAATTACATGCATCGATTCTAAAACTAAATCCAACATTAACCAATATGAATAAAATACTATTAAATGAATTAAACTAAACTAAATATTTACCCCGAACCCTTAATGTGTGGTCGATTGACTCCAGCTTCACGTGTACTAGCAACTCCTACTTCTATCATGTATCTAAGAAAAACACCAAACAAACACGCATGAGTGACCACTAAAAGGTCACCCAGTACACACCCCACCCACACACACACACAAAACTCTGACACCTCTCTCTTGGACACCGCAACACCACAACTGGGTAATATGTCATTGCCCAACATGTCACAAGTCCATTAAAACAATGCTTTTGAAATCATATTCTTTACTTTCTTTTCAAGAATTATTTGCATATTTTTCAAAACCTTTATGCAAACTTGACATGGCCACGACTGCCAATCAAGTTCACAACTACACTGAAGTGCCACCTAAACACAAAATCTCAATTTCAATCCACATAAAAGCCATATTTCATTTCATGCCTTTTCAAAACACTCTTTTCATTTTCTTTGAAATTCCATACATTTTTGCAATCACTTTTATGCATTTTAAAAGCAAATCCTCAACTAGATTCCAACCAAAAAATACAACCAACACACAACTCAATCATAACCAAACCATGGCTGGAAACTAGCTCAAACACAAGTTTCAACAAAGCTAAAATCTGGCTAAAACAACAAAATCAAACGCCAGTTCTAGTTCAAACTAAGCACACACAGTTTGTCAAAACTCGTCACGTCACCCTGGTCACAAGAAGTTGGCAAGACACCAACCCCGACCCTACTGCACTACCACGGTGAATCACCCTGCATAAGAGTCCACCCACCACAGCCTCATAGGGCTCATACAGCCATAGCTCTCAGGTCACACAAACGCGTACAGGGTGTGTCCTCATAACGCCCCTTAATGCTTGGACACCTAGGGACTCACAACTCTAGGCCCAGCCAGCACCAAGTAAAGAAGGTGGACCGGTCTCTTTCACCCAGGCCCAATAGTACCTCAAAGAACCACAGTCTTTTTCACCCATGCCTTTTGCCAGCAACCACATCATAGAACTCGTACCGATTTCTTGGAGGCTCTATATCCCCAATCGACTACAGCCCTACCGCCACGTGGATCCAACCAAAAACCACAGAAAACCCTTTTTTTTTTAAAACATGCATTTTCTTTTTGAAATCATTTTCACAAACATTTTCATTACATGAACCCATTCACAGAAACTATTTTTAATAAGCTTTCACAAGATTATTTTTCAAAACACTTTCAAATCTCTTTGCTCAAACACTACAAAATGTCGCACCATAAGCCACACGAAAAAAACCGCATTGAAAACCACAAACTCAACGCTTAAATGGTGCCACTGAATACCTACTTTAGTGTACCACATCTAGAATCAATCACTTCTAAACTTCGGTCCAAATCATTAACTTTGGAGTTTATTTACAATAATTTAGGGTACAACTTAGGACTCCTATGTCACATAAACTTTGATACTAAATTGGTTGTTTAATAGGAGTCAGGTTTTCAAAACATTCCCTTGTCTTACATATTTATCCAAATTAGTCATATGGACATGATTATCCAGGCGTATCATAAGTAAGGACTCCTCTAGCCACCAAGGCTGGCCACACTACCAGTCTAGGTGCACCAGATTAGTGCTCCAGCCTAGTGCACCAGTTTGGTGCGCCCCAGGCACATATACCCATGTGTAGAAAATCAACAGATGTTGCCTGTTTTGTAAAAAATCACTACCTTGCCTATGAATCATGAAAATTCACATGCAACGTACCAAAATGAAGATTTTCAAGTCTACTTTCATATGAGATAGAAATCACTCAAATCCAATGTGCATATCTCCAGTTATACAAGGTTGAAGTAAGAAGACCAAAAATTACCTAACAGTGAGTATTCCCTTGAAAAACCTTCAAACAAATCCACCAAAAATCACAAATAATAAACCAAATCAAAGCTTTCTATGTATACTACCACGTGAAACAAAAATCACATGAATCCAACACTCACAACTCAAGATATTCAAGATTAAAGCTCAAAAATCCAATCTAGCATGGCACTTTGTTACAGAGTAGAACAACCAGATGAGTTACTTGAATTGTCAGCCTTGCTGCTCTCTCCAAAGGTCATATAAAATGGTAAATAATATACCAAAATGAAGATTTCTAAACATACTTTAACATGGAAGAAAAATCATTCGAATTCAATACATATAATTCAAGTTATACATGATTGAAACTCTGAAACTCAGACTAACCTAACTAAATGAGTTTTCAATCTTTGCATGATAACTAATATCTCAACAGGCCATGAAAATTTACAAATATGACACCAAAACAAAAATCTTTGAGTCTACTTTCAAATGCAATAGAAATAATGTGAATCCAATGCTTATAGCTCAAGTTATTTAAGATTTAAGGAGAGGAGCTTAGAATGATGCAACTACAACTATCTTCTTGAATATTCTTCGAAAAATCTACCAAAAATCATACCAAAAATAACAAAATCTCTACCATACACACAAATAATCCTCTACTTCATATTTCCAATGATCATAAGTTTAAACAAAGAAAAACAAGAGTATAAGGTAGGGCATAGACCTCTTTTCTAGATTTCTTCTCTTCCTTGTTCTTCTTTTCTTGGTATTCTTCTCACAGGCTGCACCACACTCATCTTTCTTTTATCTCTCACTCTCTCAACCCTCCTCTCCTAATTCTCCCTACTTTCTTCCTTCTTTCTTTCATTTCATCTTCATTTTTTTTAAAACCTCCATGCACGAGCAGCCATATTTGACCACTCCTACTCCTTCTCACGATGCATGAGCCGCCCCTCACCTCTTCTCTCTCCTTTTTTTTTTAACTTTTCCTATAAATTTTTCGTAAAAGTACTTGGAAGAGGGAGAAATGTCTCAAACACCAATTATATGAAATAAAATCACCAAAACAAGGTACCAAGGCCAACAACTTATACCCGGGATAATTTGATTATTAATTAATTTATTATCAATAATGATTAAGTAGAAAAATCAAGGTTCACGATGTTACAAGGGTGGAAGGAGAACGGAGGAGCATCAGAGGCACAAGAGGGTGGAGGGAGTAGTAGAGGGTGCAGGAGAGCGGAGGGAGCAACAAAGGACGAGGTGGGTGCAAGAAAGAAAGGCGGAGGAAGAACAGTCACCGCTAACCATGATCGTAGGAAGGTGGAGGGAGAATGGAGGAGGAGTGGGATTTTGGAGTGGAGATAGGAGGGATGAAAATTTTAAGGATGTTTTGGGATGGAAGGAGTAGTAGGTTTCATAGGAAATAAAAAAGATAATAAAGTAGTGACTAAATTTTTAAGATGTAAATGTTAGTCACAATCTAATTCCGTGGTTAATTCTTGGCAAAAATAAGTTTTCATCGAGATAAAAATTATAACCATGGATATTTCAAAATTAACCACGACATGCGATCATAGTTAAATAGTATTTTATTTTATTATTTAAACTTTATATATCCATAGCTATTTCCATAACTATTTCATGATTTAAAGATATCGATTAACTATAAATTTATTATTCATGATTAAAATTGACGGCTAAAGTTCAATTTTCTTAATCATTAACTTGGTCACGAGAGTCAGAGGTCGATAATTAAAGCAGCCATGCATTATTTTGCTATCATTCTTCCTTAAACGTCACACTGCAGCTATTACTTATGACTGATTGTGTTGCACTGAGGTGTCAGTATGTGGCCTTCATGGTTGCAATTATTCATGTTCTTTTGTCTTCGTCGTAGTGTTATTCGTATGTCCTTTTACCGTCATTTTGATAAAACAGCATTGAGACAGAAAAATAATACACTGATGACAACATTGTGGCTTGTACTTTTTTTGTTCACATTTGCTTTTACGTATTATGTCGTCAGTCTTCTGTATACGTTACAGTTGCAATTACTTATGTCATTGTGGTGTTATTCATTGTGATCCACAATTTTTCATGGGATAAGGTATTATATAAAGTATAGTTATATTATAATTAATTTAAAAAATATAATGTATGTAAAAATATGTAAATTTAAAATATAAAAATATTTTTTATAAGATAAAGTTACTACAATAAATTT
>JAMKQA010003929.1:0-24725 GCA_024699735.1 Posidonia australis
CCCCACTCATTCAATCCCTCCATCATTCACTCCTTTCACTCCCGTCTCTCCCCATCTCTTCCCCTACCTATTCCCTGTTTGGTGTGCTCAAGAGTCAGCAATGGCGTGCGACAACGTGTGGAGCTTCGGTGAGGCGCCTTTAAGGTTGTGGAGTGGATGTGGACACGTGGAGTCACCAGAGTTGGCTAGAGATCAGAGTTGGATCGTCGGAGAGCTCGTTGCAGGTACACACCTCCAACCACTATATAGAAAGAATGAAATTGGTAGAAAATGATAGGATTGCATGAATTCTAGGTAAATTTACATTCTTAATATTTATTGTGATTTTATGTGAATTTATGAAGGTATTTATGGATTTTAATGGCGGTTGTTGCGTTTTGGGTCTTTTGACCCTTTTGTCTTTGCGAATTTATATCTTGATGCATGATGAATGGATTTTGGTTTTGTTTGTTGGGATTTCAAGTAGACTCAAGGTCTACATCTCATGTTTTATGTGTGATTTTTGGTGCTTCTATCAGGAGTCCGATCATAGATCCCAATTTGGGCGATTTCAAAAGTTTGAGTTTGGGTCATTTTCTAGAATCGCAGAATTCGACATACCGAAGTAGAAACAGCATACCGAATCTGTTTTTCGATATATCGAATCCTTTTGGCATGCCGATCTTTCTGTCAGTTTTGGTCCTTCGGTCAATTTAGTCTGTCGAATCTCTCCGGTAGACCGAACTAGGAAAATTCGGCATACCGAACCTGTTTTTCGACATGTCGAATTAGGGCCCAAAGATTTTTATAAAAATCTGATTTTGAGGGTTTTCCAGATTGATTTGTATTGTACCTTTGAGATAGGATTGTGGGCCGTTTGTGGTGGTCCTTTGGGACACCTGACGTGCCATTTTGCCTAGGTTTTGAAAGAGTTTCGAAAGATATAAAATGATTTTGAAAATGGTTTTCAAAAGTGATGGATGGTCGTTTTGGAAAATGGTTTTCTTAGTTTTCTGTGTGCGGGCCAAGACACTGTGGACTGTGTCATCGGTACTAGGGAATGTGAAGATATTTTCGGGTGGTCGTGCACGTCTCCCTAGTTGAGGTCGAGGACCGAGATACCTGAGGCTAAGGGATGTTGGGTCTTGGAGGTATGAGACTCCCTGACTGTCATCTCGAGGCTAGAGTTGTGGTCCCCGGGTGTAGGTGTCTCATGGCATGACGAGGAGATATGATACTCCTACTGTCGCTATGAGCACTAAGGCTCAGGTATCGTCAGGTGTGGAGGTATGACACTCTCTCCTGAGCACCGTGTGGAGGTATGAGACTCTCTCCTGAGCATCGTGTGGAGGATGCCATGAGGTGGCATACCTTGTGGTGGCCTGTGAGGGTGGGACATGTGCCCCATAGTTGGTAACGTCCTAAGAGACAGGACTGCCTTCCCAAGGAGGGGTTGGCTTTATGAGGGTTCTCCATGTAAGGAAAATCACGAGACGACGTGGCTCCTGCATAGGGTGGCACATCATGGCAGTGCAAAATCCGTGGTCACTCCTCGATGGACTGCTTGTGGCAAGAGTTTGTTGTCTGGCGCTGGCTTCCCGACTCACTGTGTGTGGTTTTAGCCATTGAGGGCCTTGTTCGTAGTTTTGGTCTGATAGAGCCCCGTTGTTGTTTTGACTTTGTGGGATTTTCATGAAATGATTGCGAAATGAATTTAATGAAAAATTAATATAGTTTTGTTTTCCACTATTTTCGTGGGGTGCATGTTAGGTGACTTTTGTCACTCTCACTTTCCTCGTGTTTTTGGGTTGCAAGTGCAGGCATGTAAAGGGTTTAGCATAGTACATATAGGCTGGAGTCTCATAACCACACACATAGGTTCCTAGTAGTTGATATTTTCTGTTTAGCTTTTAATTTCCTGTAATTTAATTTGTTTTAAATTGTTATGGAAAATTTGGGAAGTGACACCTACCCTTAGTGCTCTAGTTGTGTTTTGGGCAATGACTTTGATAGCTTGTTCCTCAGAAATACGGCATTCTGATCGGGCTACCATGTCCCTCCTTCTTCTTGCAAAGGTTGAGAAGTCTTCATCTGACCTCATCTTCTCAACCAAAAGGTCTACAATGGTGGGCTTGTGCTGAATACGATGGACGTATTGCTATAGGAACTTTTCCAACACCAGCTTGAAGTCACTGAGGTCGTATGCCGTAAGAGTGTTGAACCACCTAAGCGCTTGTCCTTCCAGGCTCTTGAAGAAGAGGTAAATGGTCAAACCATTGTTGTGTTGATAAGGCAAGGCATCCATAGTGAATGTAGCTAGATGACTTCTCAGGTCACTTGTCTCATCATACTTTGGTGTCTTGGACAGCTTGAACCTGATCGACAAGATGAAAGATGGGAACTTTTATGTATCGAAGACCATCAGTGTCTTAGATGTAACCCTTGCTTCTGCTAGCGTTTCTGATATCATTCTTTTAATATCTAACCCCGAAGTGACTAATTGCCCTTGGCCCTGGTACCCTTGTTGGAACTGTGGTTGTAAATAGGTACCATATTGAGGAAGGATGGAGGATTGAGCCAGTGTATAGGATGGAGTATGATATGATGGGGTTGCTCCTAGGTGATGATGCAAGTGATGGCTTGCTAGAGTCCACACGGTGTGCTAGGAAGAATCAAGATATGGAGCAGGAGATTGTGTAAGGGAGCCATGGATAAGGAAATTAACTATTGGACTCAGTGGCACTGTATATGTATTTCCCATGTGAGGTGTGGCTAATGGGCCCTGGTAATAGTTTATAGGGAAGGACCCATGGCTATTTGAAACTTGTGGGCCATAGAGGTTAAATTAGGCCATGGATTGATGGGTTTAGTTGGTGTGAATATGTGTATAGCTCTTCCTTGATTACCCCTTCAGGTGATGTATGTAAATAGATGGTCAAAGAGGCATTCCATGATTGGGTATAGCCCATCCCCCCTCCTTTCTCATTGGATTGGGCTCCATGTGGGTTTGACGTGTTGAAATAAAACCCAGGCTGGCCCATGGAGCTTCATGCTTGACCCACAGAGGTTGGAGTGCTTGGCATGCTAGAGTAGTTGGAGTAGTGAGCTTCTATTGTCATGGCCTTCTTCTGTTGTTCCTCTTCTCAAAGGGGTTAAATGGGGAGTTAAAAACTCCATATTACACTACTTTTAACCTATTACAAATTTTCTAAGAAAAGAAAAATTACAACCTTAATGCAGAATGAAATACAAAATGTTTATAACTATGTTCAATAAAGAAAATGTAGACCCAGGACTGTTGTAGAAGTTCCCTATAACCTGTGGTTGCAATTAGAAGCAAACCACCATGCAGTCAAGGAAAACAGACATGTGTCTGCCTGACGTCGCCGATCGGTGTGACATCAAAACTAGTCACCGATAAGATAGGCGATGGGCAGCGGCACCGGTAAGACAGGCAACTCAATTGCCTATCTATTCTAATAGACATAATCTTTCCTAGACATAACCCTCAAACAAGCATATCTATGCAAACAAGTTTCAGATCAGAATGTGGGTTTTACTTGTTGAAATAATTAATTAATCAATTAATCAATTATATGTTCACTCAACTTGTTTGGGTTCCTATAGCAAGGGATATGTCTTTTTTCCTTCAAGGTTCTAAGGTTACACTCAATGGGATTTGTAACTTCTGTGGATATCACCCTTAGATCTTTGGCAGATCTATAAAAGGGGCCTAGGTTGTGGGTTTGTCTCTCTATAGAGGGGTCCACAACCTAGGATTCTGTCTTTATGGTTATTTCCTAACAAACCACAAAAGAGTAAATAAACAAGAAACAATAAAGTATGAAGTATCTACCAAGTTTTATTATCGACTTAGGGAGGAGAGGAGTCAAAACTAATGCCTTGGAACACCTTAAGTTATCAATCTGGCAATAGCAACCAAATGGGGTATGGGAGAGCGACTTGTGCTAGCCCAGTTCACCCGATTTGATTGTTCTTAACTAGAAAGAAGTTTTTCTTATGGAACTTCTAACTTTATTGTAAAACAAATAGTTTCCAAACTATTAATGGACGAAAAACAAACCTAAAATCCATTAAAAAACTAAAAGACAAGTGGACAAGATATTATTTGATTTTATTTTGCTACTGCAAGCCAAGAAAAATAACACAAAAACAAAAATCAAAAAGCCTATAGGGGAAATAGCTTGTAGTTTCAGTCTCCTATAAGATATGCACCGATATAAGTCGCCTCTCTCAAAGGCGGCGAGACTCAGCACCATATAGATAGGCGAAAAATTTATAGGATCCTTCGTCATTAAGAAAAACCATATAAGAGGACTGACTGTCGTGAAAACCTAAGCACACGACTACCCTGACCTAAAACTGCACCTAATGTTTAGAAATAAATGAAAATTAAATGAAAGAGAAGGGAAAAAACTTACATTGCACAGAGGGTTGGCTTAAACTGGTCCCACCGTGATCACCAATCTTGTGGATGGAATTTTTTAGGGTGTTGTAGAATTATCATCGTGTCCACTCACGTTGATACTTCTTTGTGATCGCCACTTGCTGATTCGCTTTCGTCGGATGACAAGGTACTTTGCAGGAGTGTGGAGGTTACCCAACGACGACAGGATGTTACCCAACGACGTTCTCATGCTCATGTAGTATCTTTCTCTTCAAAACAAACAAGAACACAAGAAAAACAAGAGATCTAGATTAGTCTAAGTGCAGTAAGAGTAACAAGAATAACTAAAATGAAATACTAACTGAAGGTTGTCCCTATATGAATATGCCATGAACAATTATGTATGCAATGTTTAAATGAAATAAATGAAAGAAAAGAGGAGGATACTCCCTTCACCCTTGATGCCTTAACTTGGGGGTTGGAGGAAGTCGAGTCGATTTACGGAGCTCCAGGAATGCGCTTTGGCTCCGAAAAGTGGTTGGATCTATGGGATATAAGCTTTAACAAGAGGATTAGACATAGAGTAGGTGCTGGGAGCTCTCTCTCAAGCTTTATAGGGTTTCTAATGGCTCCATAGAAATTTTGAAGTGCCTCCTCGAAAACTCTTGTCCTCGAAGGTCTATTTATAGAGTTTGGAGGCTCCAAATCTCACCATTAACGAGTGGGAAATCAAGGGCCAGGATCAAATTCATTTTAAAAGGCAAAAATCCTTTATTAGAGCTCGTCGCCTTTGCAATAGGTAACAAAACTCATCCTGTCGCCACCCATATAGGCGACGAGTAGATTGACTCTGGATTCCACGCATGCGGTGAATCGACAACTAGCTAGCATGAAATTCGCCACGTAGGCTAGTCGCCTGTGCATGTGGCGTCGAGTAACTAAAAAGGGATTTTTGCAAAACTTATGATCAGAAAAATATCCATTACGAATCTATTATCAAACATTAACAGAATCAATTCTGAAAATTCATACTTGTAATTGAAGATACTTTAAATTAATTTCCAAATCAAAATCCACTTAAAATGTTAAGTAAATTGGATTTGAAAATCAAATCTTTAATAATTACAAGAAAACTCAATTAAAATCAATGATGTATTTGATTTACGATAGATTGGTAATCACTTTGATATTTTGGATTTTATCTTTATTTTTTAGCATTATCGTGAATTAAATATAAGTTATAGCATTAAAATGTGATAACTTATCATAAAATCTCATTTTTGGTAAAAATAAAGTAAGTGATCTTAATTATCAAATCATCCGAATTTCAGATTTTCAATAATTTTCTGAAATTATTTAGCATTTATGATGATTTATATGATAAGCACATACTATTTAAATGTTAGAAAATCACAGAAATTATAATAATTATGGGATAAATCATGATAACATTTATAGATATCCCATATATGATATTAAGGCCGGGGATGACAATTTATTTAGAGAGAGTGGTCTAGAACATCTGTCACCTATTGAACTGGCGCTTGTAAAACTTATCGCCTTTATAAGCGGCGACGAGACTTGTCGCCTCTCAGATAGGTAACATCTTGGTATTTTATAGTTTACCCCTTGTCTTTATCTTATTCCATAGAGATGCAATAAAAATCTGAAAAAACACAAAAATTCCACGTAAAAATTTGGAAGGGTTAGAGATCCTTTGCCACGTGTTGTGGGGCGCTTCAAGGATTTCTATCCTAAGTGAACTCTGGGAAATGCAAAAATGGAATATCTACAGAGAGCAGAAACCAGACGAGCCTTCAATTCATTGAAGCTCACTTCACAATCATGG
The DNA here is from genome assembly GCA_024699735.1 of Posidonia australis. Classification (NCBI taxonomy): domain Eukaryota; kingdom Viridiplantae; phylum Streptophyta; class Magnoliopsida; order Alismatales; family Posidoniaceae; genus Posidonia; species Posidonia australis. The sequence goes on from JAMKQA010003929.1 coordinate 6,237, forward strand.
ATCCAACTGAACAGGACTCCGATCTTAGTCAACTCTATCAAAGGCATGGCTATGGAGGAAAAAACCTTGATGAACCTCTGATAGTCGCCTGCCAAACCCAAAAAGTTTTGGATCTGTATCACTATGATTAGTCTCTCCCAACTACTTATCTCGTCCACCTAGACAAGATCCATTCTGATGCCTTCTCCAGAAATCAACTGGCCGTGGAACATAACTTCACTCAACCAGAACTCACACTTGGAGAACTTGGCATATTGCTAATGTTGCCTCCAAGTATCCGACACTGTCCTCAAATGTAAGGCATGAGTCTCCACATTTAAAGAATAGACCAGTACATCATCCACAAATATTACCTCAAACTAGTCTAGAAAAGGACTAAATATCCAATTCATTAAGTCCATAAACATAGTCGGTGCATTGGTCGAGTTGAAAGGCATAAGCATAAACTCATAATGCCCGTACTATATCCAGAAAGCAATCTTAAGAATGTCTAAGTCTCGTATCCGTAACAAGTGGTGTCCCGACCACAAATCAAACTTTGAAAATATAGAAGTAGATTACAACTGGTCTAATAGGTTATCAATGCAGAGTAAGAGATACTTGTTCTTCATCGTAATCTGATTCAGCATTCGGTAGTCAATCCACATCTGAAGCAAACCATCCATCATGTAAACAAACAAGATAGGCACTCCCTATGGAGAAACAATAGGCTTGATAAAACTCTTGTCTAGCAACTCCTGCAAGTAGGCTTTGAGCTCTCTCAGCTCTATTAGTGCCATATGGTAAGGATGCTTCGAAACAGCACCAGATCCCGAAACCAATTCTATCGAGAACTCTACTTCCTTGTAAGGTGGCATTCCAAGCAAATCATTAGGGAACACGTTGGGATATTCACAAACTATAGAGATGTTGTAAACACCCAACACAAACATAGTGGAGGTAACTATAATTGCCAGATACTCCATACAATCCTTAGCCAACAACTTGTAAGCTTTCATTGCTGAAATAACAAGCTTAGACTCACCCCGACACGCACCTTGTACAAAGAAGTCACCATCACTGAAAGACCCAACATATACCCTTCTACGAGCACAGTCGATCAAAGCAGACTACTGAACAAACCAATCCATGTTGAATATCACATCTTACTCCTACATGTCCAAAATAATCAGGCTGGCATCAAACTCTCTACCATTCAATGTCAAGCCAACAAACCGTAGATACTTCTAGGATAAATTGTGCTCCCCTAGCGGTATCACCTCATTGAGATGAAAGGCTTGGCCAGCCGACCTATCCTCCATCTCCACCGTGAAAGACATAGAGACATAGGAAAAGGAACTCTTTAAGTTAAACAATACCTTGGCCATCCTATCCACCACAAGAAAAGAATCTAAATGGCCAAGCATACCAATAGAAACAACATCTACATATCAGATAGTTGTCGAAAAAATAGGAGAGGTTTCAATAATTACATAGAGGGTTGTACACCACTATTCATTCTTACCCTTTACCATGTCTCCTGAAGGTCAAGCATCAAGGGCCAAAATAATGAACACTCGTCCCTTCGTCGGCTGCTGAGGTGCACTCCCTGCCTCATTAGGGAGATCTTGGCAGAACCTCTAAGTATGCACTGTCTTCCCATAGTTGTAGCAAATCACTTGGTCTGAAGCCTGCCACGAACGAGGACAATTAGTACTAAAATGGCCCACCTGGTCACACTAGAAACACCAACCTCTTCCAAAAGTACTGGAACCTATCTGACTAGAGCCAGCATCGCTAATACCAGCAAAACTATGCTGACCTACAGAAAAACCACCAAACTTCCCTTTTTTTCTTCTTCCTTGGACTACTCGAATCACTAAAACTCGACATGTTGGAGAAGAGAATCTGGAAGCAAAGGAAGACTTACCCTTCCCTCTGGAATGACCCTCCTTAAACTTCTTGTATTCCTTCTCGAAGCGAAAGGCCATCCCCACCATATCTGCCACTATCTGGCACTGATAGCCCATCATCCTCAGCCTCAATCCTTATTGTAGGCTGTCCAAGAATCTTTGCACTCGCTCCTTCTCCAAGGGATAGGCAGGAGAAAAACACTCCAGAAAGGCGAAAGCATCTTCATACTCAAGCACAGACATACTACCTGCTCCAAATTCCGAAAATCTTAGCGAAACTTTTCCTTCTCATAGTAGGGGAAGTACTTCTCATAGAAGGCTGCGTAGAAATCCTTCCACTAGATACATATAGTAGTCGGGTCTACGAATTTAATCTACTTCACTGACTTACACTACTTATCTACCTCACCTTCCAATAGATAAGTCACAACCATACCCAATGCTCCTCAGGGCACGCCATGCTATCCAACATCTTCACTACCTTCTCCAACCAAGCCTAACTCTCCTTGGCTCCACCCTTGCCTTTAAACATTAGAAGATAGAGTTTACTCAATTGTTGTAACCACTAGTCTCCTGATGACTCACTAGAACCACCCTTGCTAAATGCATGAGAAAGTTTGTGCACTAAGCTACGTAGTTCAGCACGCATGGCCTTCCATCTACTCTCATCACGAAGCTCAAATTCCTTGACGGGGGCCTTGCCCATGCTACAACCATGACGAGGCATTCCACAAGAGGAGATGAAACAAGATACTTGCAGAACAGTAAAAAAAACACACAGAAATTATGGAGAAAACCAATAGGTGTAGACAACACCATGCATGCAAAACCTATGGAGTCTCTATACTGGACACCTTAGGCTAGTGCAACCTAGTGAACCAAGTGCTCTGATACCAAATCTGTAACGACCCATGTCGCTACAAACACAAACACAAACACATTAGCCTTAATAATTTCAACAATAATTAAATGCTAAATTATAGGAAATTAAAGACTAATTTAAAAGCATCGAACAATCATAAACCTATGTGTGCGGCTACGAGACTCCGACTATATGCACTAGACTCACCAACTACTGCTAGCCTACACCTGCAACCTAAAAATCACACAAAGCACACATGAGTGACTAGAAAGTCACCTAGCTCACACCCCACGAAAAACCTGAAAAATAAAACCAAGTTTTCTCTTTTAAATCATTTTCACCAAATCCAACGAGTCTAGAAACATGGGCCCTACTAGCCAAAACCACAAATCTCAACTTCAAAACTTTCTTATATTTCTTCTGAAGTCACAAACATATAGGGAAAACATCCGTATAGTAAAACCAGGCCTTACTAGTCGAAATAGTTCAAAGCATGGCCTAATTGGCCAAAACCTCAAGCTTAGTCCATATTGGCCAAAAACCACAACCGCATGTTGCCATGCGCTAGGCAACCAACTGTTGTCAGAAGCAGCTACCGAGGTGCACTGCACTATCAAGGACCCGTCACCTTGTGAGGAGAGATTCCGTCTCAAAATCCTCCCACCTAGAGAACCCTCACAAATCCAACCCTACTTGGGAAAGTTGTCCTCTCAATCAGGATACTTCCAGCAATAGGGCACGTGCAATACCTACCTTGGCCAAAACCACAGGGTCTGCCTTATTGGCATCCTCCACATAATACCCAGACAGTGAGAGTGTCATACCTCCACACCTAGCTGTACCTCGAGCCTCAGTGTTCGATGACAAATGGAGTGTCATACCACCAGCTCCAAACAATACCTCAATCCATGGACCTCAAACTTGGTCTTATGGATGACAGTCATGGAGTTTTATACCTCCAAGACTCAACAAACACTTGCCTATGGTATCTTGGTCCCTAGCCTCAAACTAGGTGACGTGCCTGATCACCCGAGAATGTCATCACATTCCTTGGTCCAAGCGGCACGACCCCTTACATATTGACCCACACATAAAAACCATTGAAATCTCTTTTCCAAAAGAGGCTATATCTCTTTGAAATCCCTTTCCAAAAATATTTTATATCCTTAAAAAATCCACAAAACCAACACACCAGGTCTCCACAATAGACCACCACTGATGGCCTACAATCTGCCTCAATATAGGCAATACAAACCAATTTGGTAAAACCATGAAAAACACATTTATAATTCAAACTTTTGCTTGACTCGGCAAACTAAAATGGAGTGGTTGATCGAACCTAGGCTCAGGGCATTAGATTGGCAGTCCAAAATCCACATGGTCGCCAAAAATTCCCTGATTCAATAGACCAAAAATGTCCAATCGACTGAACCAGGTAATCTATCAACACCCAAGGCTCCCTGAACAATAGACCAAATGAATTCGATCTACTGAACTAGAGATCAAGGAGACAATTCTGAAGCAAAATTGGCATACCAGCAAAAACTGGCATATCGATTTCTACGATAATTGAAAAATGGCTTAAGCCCTAGCCAGCTCGATCACCTAAATGGGAGTGAGGGGCGGACCCACCATACAAAATCCACAATCCATTCATTATAGCTCAAGAAACTAATTCGTAAAGCTAGAAGGGTCAAAACGATCCAAAACACAACCATCACCATAAATGACCATTAAAGCCTCAATAAATCACCATAAATTATCAATAAATTCTAGAAATATAAATTTACCTAGGTTTCATGCATTCATAGGATTTTCTTTCAATTTCATGCATTTATATACAAAATGTGAGGTGTTTACCTTACGACAATCCTTCAGACAACCACGCGCTCACCAGTGATCACCCCAACCTCTAGCCTTCCTCAGCTACTCCTTGAGCTCACTCGACACCAAGGAAGAAGTTCGGAGTCCACACGCTGCTCTAACACTATAGCACCACCACCACATCTCTCTCTCACTCTCGCATAGAGGTGGAAGAAGAAGAAGAAGAAGAAGAAGAAGAAGAAGAAGAAGAAGGGGGAATGGGGGTGGAGGAAGAAAGGAAGGGAAAGAAGGAGAAGGAAGAAGGGAAATGTGGAGGAGAAGGGTGAGGGCAAAGGGGAGATGTGCACAGGGAGAAGGAAAAGTGGAGGAGGAGTGGCATGGTGGGGAAAGAGCTCGACCCATCTCACTCTCTTATATGTGTGTGAGGGGTTAGATACATGCATGCACAGCGACCAAACAACTCATGCACCTCTACATGTCAACCAACCACCATCTGCACACAGCATAAGGTCCAACGAAAGGTGTTCACCCGTACTCCCATACACACACATGGATAGGAGCACAGTGCCACCACTAAAGGACAAGGCACAAAATAGGCCAACCAGTGGGACCCAAGCACAAAACCCAAAATTTACTGAAATGGCCTTGCTCTAGTAGCACCTGTCCATCTTAAAATTTATTTCAATTGTATATTTACAATTAAATGAATTTATGGGTGTTACAAAATAGCACCTGGTTCGATCGATCAGCTGGAATCGACACGTCATAATAGGGGATTTTGGTCAATCGATCCCTCTTTGGTCTACCAAATTAGTCCCCTGAGACTAGGTTCGGCCAACCGTTTAGATTACGTTTGTCGAACCAGACTTGGACCCTTTTCTTAATGTTTTTGTGGTGATATATATATATTAATCTTGGAGGGATAATTATATTGACATAAATGATTAGGATAATCATTAGAATGGTTTAGCGAATCCCTAAATTGAATTAGTAAGATTCCACCTGGGTTGTTGTTTGATAAAAGATTATATGACTTAGAGATATGAAATCTTCACCTAATGGGTAAATTAGACTTTAGGATCATAACATGCCCTAAGTCTAAATATTGTTTGCCTTCATGTGTGGTTCACTAAATGTGAAATTCAGTGGCACTGCTTTGGGTGTTTGACACTGATTTGACTGTGCTCCCGAGGGACTCGAACATGTAGGCATCTTACACTCTAGCTTCAAAACTTAGAGTTCTCGGCATTGTTTGGTGTGACTAAGATACTTAAGCACCTAGTCGATCTTAGGGAGGGGAAATACCTCTAAGGTTGCAAGCTACCTGCTTAGGGTGAAATTCATGTGTTGTGCAACTTCTCCTAGGTGATCTTTATCCCCAAAAGGTGTTGTTGTTGCTATTTTGGATGTTTTCTTGAGTTGTTGTCATGGGTTGAGCGATGCACTCTAGGACTTAGACATTCCCAAGGTATTGTCTTTTGTGCCAAAGAAAGGTGTTGTCCAGGCTATGTTTTGTGGTATTTTTGAAAGGTAATTTAAAGGATTTCGAAATGATTTTCGACAGAGGTTTTGGATAGAGAAATGCATAGGCTTGCAAATGGTTTTGGAAAGAATTTCCTGGTTTTTTATTTTGGTAGGCCAATTGGTTGGTGGGTCATGTTGTCTAGACCAGGGATGTAAGCTACATTCCTGGGTGGTCGAGCACGTCACCTTGGTTGAAGTCTTGAGACCAAGGGTCTGAGGTGTGTTTGTCGAATCCTTGAGGTATGAAACTTTGAATTATCATTCACGAGACCGAGGCTGAGGCCTACGGGACAAGATACCAACTAGATTCGGCAGTATGACACTCCATCTGTCTCGGACACTAAGGCCTAGGGTACAATTTGTACCCAATGGTATTATGGTAGCGGACATGGGAGGTATGACACTCCTACGTAGCTGGGTTTGATGCCATGGTTGTTACAGGTACTGAGAGTTGTGAGTGCTGGCTGAGCCTAGGGGTGAGTAGCCTCTAGTGGTTTGGAGCACTACTCTAGGACACTGTGTGGTGTACCCTGTGATTTGTCATGAGTGACAAGACAACTTGCTTAGGTGGAGTGAGTAGCTTTCCTAGGTGAGGTTAGCTTTTGAGTGTCCTATAGGTGGCGGGGCTATGAGATGGGCAAACTCCTCCACAGGGTAGGTGTTCATGGTAGTGCAGACGTCATGGTCGCTCTTTAGTAAACTGTTTGTGGCCAATGTTGACCGCTTGGCACTGGACAATACGACACGTTGTTTGCTTGTGGTTTCACTAAGCCCTAGTTCAGGAAGTCAAACTATAGCCCAGAGGAGGCTGTGGTATTGCACTAGTGTGGTATATGTAAAATCGAATGGCTTCTTTAGAGGGGGGATGACTAGAGAATTTACTTAATCAGTTATGCGATTTTGCTTTTCTTTAATTTAAGCAAGCAATTCACAATATATGAAAGAAAATTCAAACAAAATCAAATAAAGAAGGGGATGAGAGACAATGATGATGATAATATAAATTTATAGTGGTTCGACCAACCCCAGCCTAGTCCACTCCTCAAAAACTTCTCTTAAGATTTTCCCTTTAATTCAAATCAAAACTTACTTGTTAGATGAATCCTTGCCAACACCGCAAATTACGGATCCTTCTCACACTCGAAAAATGTTGAAGCAGACCTTCTTTACACCTTGTGTTTACAATAACTCACTAAGATCTCCCAACTCTTTTGCCAAGGATTTAGAAAATGAAAACTCTCTTGAAATGGCTAGGGAGCATTAAGAATGTGGGAATTGAACTAAGGCTTGAGGGACTTGAGCTTTCAGTTGCTATTAAAGCTTGTGTGTCATTCATGGGGTGATTAGAGCTCTATTTGTAGTAATTGATTGAGCTCAAATTGTGTCTAACGGATATAAAAAATGTTTGCAACAGACTCCTGATTCGGTACGTCGAAATTCATCGGTCGACGGAAAATCTACAACAATCGGAATGTTCGGTATGCCGAAACATTTTGGTATGCTGAAATTCACTAAAGATTTTACCATTTAGATACCATTAACTGTTAACCCCGTTATTTAACTAGTTACCCATTTTGGTATATCGACAAAATTTAGTATGTCAAAAATGACCCTAAACCTATATTTCATTATTTTTCTAAGGATTTCCTACTATATTCATGGGTATCCCTATTTACCTAGGTTTTTGACTTAGGTTGAGAGATCATTACAAATCTTAGATAATACGTCAAGAAATAGAAAAACTTACATCAATTTTTGATACAAATATACTTTGAATAATCATTTGGTCTTCTTGATTTCTTCATGTCTTCATAAAACTTCCATCAATTTTCAAAATGGCCTTTGTAATTCTTCTTTGGAGCTTGCCTTGACCTCAGATCTATCTCCTCGTAATATTCTTCATACTTTGTCCTTGAAATACTATTCTTGTATATGCTAAATATTTCTCAAACACATGCATTAATATACTCATGAAATTTACTTTGTTATCATCAAAATAAAATACAGAGTGACATTTTTCCAACAATCTCCCCATTTTTTATGATAATAAAATTAGAAATATTTTAACTATAAGCTCCCCCTATCAATAAGCATTGATTTAAAAATTTTACCGGAATATCTAATTTCTCCCCATATCAATAGGTTTTAATATTCAAAAATACACCCCCTGACTATATGCACTATATGTTCCTTTCTTCTCCCCCTGTTTGTCATAATCAAATATCTTGTAAAACTCATGGTGCATGCATAATCACAATCAAGCATTATGTTCAACATGCATAATAACAAAATATCGAGTATCAATTTGACCTTAACCAACCATACACATAAGTCATAGTAAATTGCATAAGTCTATGAACGATTGTCCAAAATTTAATTAAGTCTTATATTTGTATGTTTCATAATTTCTCCCCATATTTTGTCATAAAAAATTTTAAAAAAGACATTCAATTGACAGAAGCTATAGTATCCACATATAGCCATAGTATACCAAACCTTTCCATGACATAGCGTACCAAAAGAAATCCAAAGTCATACAATTGTCAAATTAAAAACACATAGGAGTTCAGAGTACAAATCTAGACTATCAAGGCTCACATTGAGCCCGGTGGAGGAGGAGGATGACCCTTAAAGATACTTCACAATGTTAGAATAATATCCATCTAGCTTATCTTGGTAAGCATCCAATTGGTACTCATTCTCACCTATATAGTCATTGATTTTAACACTCAACGAATGAATATTTTCTACCAATTGTTGGATCCGATCACAGAAAGATCGGTGATCTTCCTCTATCTTTTGGAGACGCTCACAAGACTAACGGTGATTTTGATCAATTCAATGAAGTTGTTCTCGATGTTGTTCATCACGTTGTTGTTGAAGAAGTGAGATATTAGAAAGAAGGGCAGCAATTTGCTCTTTTAGTCCGCGATCTTCATCAGATTCATCAGAACCATTGTTAGTTTGTGTAGGTGTAACACCTCGATCCCGGGCACGCCATTAAAACACAGTATCAAGCATAACTACACTAATAACAGAAACATTAAATAACTATAACTAAGGCTCACCTTCAAGATCACAATATGCGACTAGAAGCTCCAACTCCTGCACCGAAACTCGGATGCACGCGGTCTGCACCTGAAAACCAAATAAGCACGCGTGAGTGACATCTATGTCACCCAATACGAACACAGAAACCACAAAATCTCCGGAAAACTATAAAACTCATTTCTTTGATTATAAAAAACTTGGTTTTCTTTTGAAAATCCTCCATTCTTTTTATTGGAAATCACTTGGGAATTCAATCCCAAATTCATGCTCTTTTCAAAAGCCATGTTCCTTTTCTTTTCTCAAAACATTTGGAAACTCATTCCAAAACCACATTCCCTTTCAAAAACACACCTTTGCATTTTCTTTCAAAACGATTAGAATTCATTTTCCAAAAACATATTCTTTTCAATACTTGGGATTCTTTCCCAAAATCATATTTTCAAATTCACATCTCTGACCAGATCCAGCCTAAAACACAATGCCTCATGAGCTCAAAACCAAATCACAAATACAGGTTAGCAACTGGTAAAAACATCATAATTATTTCATTTCAGGATTTTAGGACTATTTCATCAGTCCAATCCTGACCAAATCACATTTCTTTTTCTTTATTCATTTCCACTTTTCTTTACTGTTGTTACCTTGATCAGGAGTAACCAGGTGCACAAGTAGTAGGCGAGGACATCCTTTCCCCTACCTTCCTACACTGCCACGGTGAAATTCCTCGTGCGGGATGTCACCGCCCTGGCCAACTAGCCTCAATTTCATTTTCATATGTATGCACAGGGATACGTATCTGTCTAATGCCCCATAGGTGACCCGAACAACTAAGTCCAATGACCTAGGATCAGCCTACACCGTCGATGACCCGAATAACTAGGCTCAAAACCTAGGCTCAGCCTACACCGTCACGAGCTCGGTGACCCGAACAACTAGGTACAATGACCTAGGCTCAGCCTACACCGTCTCAAGGTCAGAAACCACACTTGTGTCTGGAAACTGGTTCATTGGAGCCTCATACTCCTACCACGTTGTCGACACCAACCCCCGTGGTCTCTTAACACATTATTAGTGTTCTATTTCAAAACTCTTTAAACTTTCTATTCAAAACCATTTTCCATTTCAATCATTCCGTTGCAGGATTCTATCTCCTTGCAACACTTGACCCTCCACTGGGGTCCCAACTCAAGCCATGAAAACTATGCTTAAAAATCATAAATTGGGTCTCATGCCCAAAGCCACACAAAATCATCCTTTTCATTCATTTATAGGACCAAAACCCAAACGACGCCCAAATCTATTTATTTGGGTTCCACATTCCTCCATGTCATTACATGGGGAAAGCATCATTAACATATCCTCAACATACCATTTATCCTTCATTAAAACTCATATTTATGCATACCAGGTTCAGGGCAAAAACGATAGACCGAATCTTAAGTTCGTTATAACGAAGATCCTTAGTTCGATACACCGAATATTTTCGGTATACCGAAAACTCCTGAATCAGTCAATCAGGTGTTTTCAGCCTGCCGATAACAGGTATCTGGCTTAATCTGGTAGAGATTCGATATGCCGAATTCAGTTTGGCATGTCAAATCACTCAAAACCAGCGCACCTCCCCTGTTCCGAACTGCGAAAACCGCCCAAGGTGGGAGTCTCAATCAGACCCGCCAAACACACATCAAAAATTACAAGTAAATCACGAGGTATAGACCCTTGAGTCTACTTCAAAACCCCTCAATCCATTCATGATTCCATCCTCCACACAGTTCATACGAAAATCACAAGGGGAAGGGGCTCAAGAACAACTACTGTAGCCTTCAACCCCAAAATTGCATTTCCCCCACAAATACCAAACCTAACTGCGTGATATTTATATTCTCATGTTATACATCACATTCCAACCATTTTACGATTTTTCCACAATTTCCCATGCATTAACCCATTGTTATGGAAACAACGAGCAGAGGAAAGGGAAGAGGACGCGTACCTAGCTTAGCCCTCTGGCGACCTTTCCCCCACTCCGACAAGCCTTCTCAAGCCCAGGCGAAGCCTCTCCTGCCAACGGACCACACGAACGGCCACTGCCTCTTCCTCGGTTGTACGCACGTCGTTCTTCCTCTCCCTCTTCCCCCTTGCAACGTAGCTCACCCTCTTCCACTCGCCTCTGCCTCACGCCAACCGCCAATCCCGTCGAAGATGACGGAGAGGCACGGGTCGCTGGATGGTGGTGGCACAGGCTGAGTAGGGTGAAGGGCAAGAACACGGGTGCGTGGTGAGCTCATGAGTACGAGAAGGAGAAAAAGAAAGAAAGAAAAGAGGAAAGATTGGGCACGAAAATCGAGGCGACTGTGCATCCTCAAACCAGACTCCACATTGGTCCTACATCACAAACAGGTGCACAGAAAGCCAACTACAAGCACACACATCCAAAATCAACAGATTATCCAATAATAAACCATTTAAACAACATCACAATCAATTACATGGTTTATAATTAAAATGGATAATCAGGCCCAAATGTCATAGTAGGAGCTGGAGCACTTGAGGAGAAATGATGGAGACCTTTTAAGGCCTTGGATTTTTCCAATGCTTGTTCCATCTTGTCTATTGTAGTGGATCCTAAAGGTTTGGTCTTGACTACCATATTGGGTTCACTACCTAATGAGATGTCGAAATGTTCAAAGAGATATGTAAGATATGGTCCAAAAAACAATTTAGTTTTGATATGGGACAAGTAGTGGACAATGATCGTAGCCCAATTTACTCATATTTTCCTTGTGATGGCATACACTACCTTACAAGTAAGTTCACTGAGTTCACCGTTTTGCCCCTTTTTCTGGACAATGTTGGCGACTATAATGTATGCAATTATTTTAGATTGTTTTGTTAGTTGGTTCAGCATGTTAGGTTTGAAAGTACTTCTTGTATAGATTGATATGGCCTTATTGATATCTATGTATGACCAACCTAAGTAATCAAAGGACAATGGGATATCAATACCTTGAGATGGGATTTTAACACTTTACCTATAACAACATCATCCAATGTGATTTCTACTCCTAGAAGATAAGATGCAAGTGTTTCATGTGAAATGGAAACGTTTGCATAGAAATGGGAAACTACGTTTGGGTATTACTTTTTATCCCCTACGGAAGCAAGGAATAGAACAAGCTGTTGGAAGGCAAAGAGGATTTCAATAGCTCCTAGTTCATTGAATAGGATCTATCTAATAGTGAGTACCTCTCTACTTGCATAGCGTTCCTGGTGAGCTTGCAACAACTCGTCATTGACAAAATGGGGATATTGGTTGGGAATCTCTTCTACGGAGGCGGAGGTAGCCAAAGCTTCCTCCCGCTTAGGGCGAGTGGCCATGGACTTTTTGGGTTCCATTTGAGAGAATGTTGGAGAAGGAAAGAGGAAACGAGATGGAGGTTGGGAAGGAGAGATCATGAAGGAGGGTTTTCAGCAAAGAAGGAAGAGGGCAAGGAGCGTTGGCTTGGCAAAGAATGAGAAAATGTAACTCAAACTTTATGTTTATAACACCCTTATTTGACCAAATGAAACAAAAATGGTATACCGAAATCCATCGCTATGCCGATTTGTTTGCAATTAGAGCATGAAACAGTAGACAGGCTTAAATCGATAAGCTAAAACAGTGAATTTTAGCAGACTGATTAATATCGAAGACTAAAACAGGGAATTTTTTGAAATTTTGTCATAGAGGAATTCGGTAGACCGTAAGGAATCGATAGACCGAAACAGTAAATTTCAGCAGACCGATTATATTCGGAAAGCCGAATTAGAGGTTTTCTGATAAATCTATCATAGATTTAGGTTAACCAAAATAATTCTATAGACCGAATTAAAGATTTTCAATCAATCGGTCCAAATCGAAAGACCGAGTCAAGGAAGTCTTGAAAACTGAGATTTAAGGGAATTCGGTTGTCTAGAATAATTCAGTAGACTGAATCAGAGATTTTTGGCATTCTGTTCCATAATCGGTAGACCAATGCTGGACATGTTTGAAATTCTGGCACAGGGGATTTCGATAGATCTCATATAATCGATAGACTAAATTAGGGGTTTTTCGTCGTTCAGAATACTTTGGTAGTCCGAAGTGATCCAGAGAAGCACAAGATCAACAAACCAATTTATTTCGGTATATCAAAATAAATATTTTTATAATATGTCTGTAATCTTACAAATGCCTAAATCCCTTCTTACTTTAGAAAATTGTTGTTCATCCAAGGGTTTGATAAATATATTTGCCAATTGTCCTTTAATAGAGATAAATTCTAATTTTATATCATTTTTCATTACATGTTCTTTAAGAAAATGATGCCAAATTTCTATATGCTTAGTCCTAGAATGATTTATTGGATTTTTAGATAGATTAATTACACTAGTGTTGTCACAAAAGATAGAGTTTGTTGAAATATTTAATCCATAGTCTTCTACGGCTTGTTTCATCCACAAAACTTGGGCACAACAGCATCTGACTATAATATATTCAACCTCAGTAGTTGATAGTGCTACACTATTTTATTTTTTACTAAATCATGATACTAGAGAGTGTCCTAAAAACTGACTAGTGTCACTAGTACTCTTCCTATCAGTTTTACAACTTGCAAAATAAACATCACTATAGGCCATAAGATCAAGTGAAGAATCTTTAGGAAAGAATAGGCCATAATTTGTAGATCCTTGTAAATACGTAAAAATTCTCATAACTGCTGTTAGATGAGATTCCTTAGGTGATGCTTGAACTGAACATAATGTCCAGTCTACTAGCAGTTAAATATAATAATGATCCAATCATCCCTTTATATTTTTTCCGATAAACATCCAATCCAATTTCATCTTTATCTAGTTTAAGTGATGTACTCATGGGAGCTTTTGCAACCATAACATTTTCCATTCCATGTTTTTTTAACAATTCCGTAGTGTATTTTTTTTTATTAATAAAAATTTCATCCTTCATTTGTTTGATTTGCAATCCTAAAATGAAGGATAATTCTCCTATCATACTCATGTCAAATTCATTTTTCATTATTTTAGAAAATTCTTCACATAATGTCTTATTCGAAGATCCAAAGATGATATCATCTACATAAATTTGAATTAGTAGAATATCTGTATCATCTTTCTAGACAAATAATGTAGTCTCTACCTATCCAATACTAAACCCTTTTCAATTAGAAATTTCTTAAGCCAATCATACCAAGTCTTAGGTGCTTATTTAAGTCCATACAAGGCTTTGTTTAATCTATACACATGATCGAAGTGAGTTTCATCCTCAAATCCTAGAGGTTGCTTGACATACACTTCTTCTTTAATAAAGTCATTTAAAAAGCCACTTTTTACATCCATTTGGAATAATTTAAATCCCATGTGACTTGCATATGCTAATAACATCCTGATTGATTCTAATCAAGCAATGGGTGCATATGTCTCATCAAATCAATTCCCTCCTCTTGGTTGTATCATTGAGCTACCAACCTAGCCTTATTTCTAACTATATTCCCAGATTCATCTAACTTATTTCTAAAGATCTATTTTGTTCCTATGATTTGATGATCTATAGGTTTTGGAACAAGTTCCTAAACAATATTTCTTGGGAATTGATTTAATTCTTCATACACGACAATGGACCAAAATTCATCTCCACATACATCATCTACATTTTTGGATTCAATGGATGATACAAAAGCATATGTGACACATTCATGATTAATTTTGAATCTAATCAATATTTCCTTAGAAACTTCTCCTATGACAAGTTCCTTAGGATTACTTGGTTTATATTACCATGCTTTAGTTTGGTCCTCTAGCTTTTCATTATCTTTGTCTAAGTTCAATTTTCTTGAGAAATTTTCAATAATTTCAGGTTCTTATTCAATATTAATAATTTTATTTGTGTTTTCTTCGAAATTTACAAGCATAGATTCTTCTATTGTTTGTGTGTTTTTATTAAAAATTCTATATACCTTGCTTCTAGAGGAATAACCAACTAGGATTCCTTCAACAGATTTAAAATCAAATTTGTTCAAAAAGTCAATGTTTTTTAGAATGAAACATTTACACTCAAAGACCTTAAAGTAAGAAATCTGTGGAATTTTGCCATACCAAAGCTCAAAAGAAGTTTTCACTAAAATAGGTTTGAGTAAAACACGATTTAAAACATAACAGACTGTATTTACGACTTTGGCCCAAAAATGCTTTAGTAAATTATTTTCACCTAGTCGTAGCCATTGCTTGTGGAATTCTATTTTTCCGCTCAACTACTCCATTCTAAGGAGGAGCTTTTCAGAAAGAGAAGTTATGCTCAAAACCATTTTCTTCACAAATTTTTCAAAATTTTCATTTTCAAATTCACCTCCATGATCACTTCTAATTTTAATAATTTTCAAATCCTTTCCATTTTAGACTCTCTTACAAATCTTCTGAAATTCATGAAAAGCATCATGTTTGTTTGCTTAAAACATAACCTAAGTAAATATTGAAAAATCATCAACTAAAACATATGCATATCTTTTGCCACAAAAACTATGTGTTCTACTAGGACCAAAATGATCCATGTGAATAAGCTCAAGGGATTTGGTGGTTGAAACAATGTCTTTAGCTTTGAAAGATGATTTAGATTGTTTTCCAAATAGGCATGCATCACAAAACTTGTTTTTTTGAAAATCTAATTTTGGTAACCTAATAACACATTCTTTTTTGGACAGTTTGGATAATTAACTCAAGCTAGTATGGCCAAGTCTTCTATGCCATAACCATTTTTCATCAATCTTTTTAAGTTTCATAAGTTATTTTTATCTTGTACACATTGTTTTTTCTAGAGCCAACAAATAATATATTATTTGTGATAAAATCAATTATGAGACATTCCTTTTTTATCAAATATTACTTTATAGTCCTTGTCACATAATTGACTAATGCTTATGAGGTTATGTTTTAAACCATCAACAAATAAAACATTTTCAATAGAAGGGTTATCAGGATTACCGACATTGTCAATTCCAAAAATCCTCCCTTTTGCATTATCATCAAAAGTGACGATTCCTTCTTATTTTGCATTTAAGATGCAGAGGAGGTTGTGATTTCCTATCATATGTCTAGAACACCTACCATCAAGAATCCATTTTTTCTTCACCATTTTTTATTATTTCCTGCATCAAACGATGAAAGTAATGACTTTGGTACCCAAATCGTCCTTTTGTGTCCATATTGGTTAGTTCTTGGTACCCATCTATTTGTTTGTGATGTCCATTTATTTTGTCTTTTGTTTCTTACAACAAATACATATTTTTCTTTGTTTGAAACTCTTACAAAACCATTTTCAAAAATAGCCTTTGGGTTGAAAGAAGTTTGTCAGGCTTTCTTATCCTTTTGTGAATTTTGTTATGGCATTTAGAAGATCATCACTTTTATTCTTTAATAAGGCAAGATCCTTTTTTAGAATATTTATTTTGTACTTCATTTGATCTATGCTTTGATTTAGCTCAATATTTTTAGTGTTTAGTTCTTCATTTTCCAATATTAACTTTTCCTCTTCTTTTATTAATTTCTCATTTTCTTTGTTTAAATTTTCGATGTTTTGATTTATATTTTTAGACTTTGACTTTAGTGCCTTATATTTCTCATATAATTCATTAAAGGTATCTACAAGTTCTTCAAAATTATTATCTTCCAAATTTTGAGATGAGCAAGACTCGATATCTTGTGTCATGAAGCATATATTTGTAGTTTCACCTTCGGATGAGGAATATTAATCCGAAGAAGAGTTACTTTCATCTCAAGTAGCTTGAAAAGCTTTCTTTTTAGGTCTTTTTATTTTTCTTGAACATTTTCAGTTTTGGTAGAGGGCAATCCCTTTTGATATGTCCTGGCTTATTGCATCTAAAGCAAAGAGGAGCCTCATCTTAGTCTTTATTTTTGTCTTGATTTTTCTTCTAATTCTTTTTGAATTTTCCTCTTTTCATAAATTTTTTAAATTTTCTTGTTATAAGTGTAATATCTCCATCTTCATAGTTATCTGAATCTAAGGTGATTTTTAATGCTATGTTTTGTTCTTAGAAGTTTCTTTTCTTTTTTTTTCTTTTAGTTGTCCCTCATAGAAGGTCAAATTTCCTATTAGGCTTTGTAGAAAAAAGTTTGAAACGTCTTTAGCTTCTTCTATTGCAGTGGTCTTTCTCTCCCATTCTCGGGTGAGAGACCGAAGAATTTTCCTTACAAGATCACTTTAGGAATATGTTTTACCAAGAGATTGTAATGCGATAGTTATATCACTGAATCTAGTGATCGTATCTCCTATGGGTTCATCTTGTTTTATTTTAAATAATTCATATTTACGTATTAATATGTTAATTTTTGTTTCTTTAACTTGGTTTGTCCCTTCATGGGTAACGTCTAATGTATGCTAAGTTTCGTGAGAGGTATTGCACTTGGAGATTCTATTAAATTGTTCTTAGCTAACGACACAAAATAATATGTTTAGTCCCATAACATCAAGTTGGGCTATAGTCTTTTCTACATTACTCCATTTTCTATAAGATGTTGAATTTTGAGTAAAGCCATTAACTACAACATCCCATAATTCAAAGTTGATTGACTTCAAAAAAATTATCATTCTACATTTTCAATAGCTATAGCTTATTCCATCAAAAATGGAGGCCTATTTATGCTCAGTCTTTCTACAACATAATTATTAGATGAAGAAGCCATTATCTAATAGAAAGTTAAATTTAAACTTTAGATAAACTTAGCTCTGATATCAATTGTAGGATCGAATGGCTTCTATAGAGGGAGGTGAATAGAGAATTTACTTAATCAATTATGGGATTTTGTTTTCTTCAATTTATGCAAGAAATTTACAATAAATGGAAGGAAATTCAAACAAAATCAAATAAAGAAGGGGATGAGAGACAATGATGATGATACTATAAATTTATAGTGGTTCGGTCAACCTTAGCCTAATCCACTCCTCAAGAAAACCAAAATTGTAAAGCTAAAGCTGAGACCGCCTCAAAGGAGGAAGGGTCCAACTAAAGACTCCTCGAGACCACTGAGGAAGGGAAAATACAACTGGCAAGGAAAAAGAGGGATGTACAATAGGACAGATAAAGATCAAAAAGACTATGCTCCCGAGGGGCCTGCTGCTCCCGGATCTAGATGCGGGGGTAAAGGCTGGCTAATTATGCTAGGTTGTGCCAGTGGTGCTTGTACTGCAGATGGCGCGGGCTCGGGGCCTGCTTCCTGTGTGTCAATGCTAATGACCTTTTGGTCAATCAGGTCCTGGATTGGGTTCCTAAGTGTTAGGCAATTATC
>JAMKQA010003930.1:0-17102 GCA_024699735.1 Posidonia australis
AAGTTATAACTGTTCTTGGCAGGTGCTTGGCAGTTCGCTCTTCCTTCCAATTTTCCATAGACATAACTTCATATAACTTGATCTCTATTGGTTGTGGAAAATGAAACATATCTTGATTTGAAACCTTATAAACCCCTCTCGCCTGTCTCTTCCTCCTTCCTCTTCCTCACTGCCCCTTCGTCTCCTCCTTCTCGTCACGCCCGATTGAGACGACGGCGAGGCCTCCGGACAACGACGCTTAGGGCGGGTGATCAAGCGGCATTGCCTTCGCGCGGGCGCGTCGCGCACACCGACAGAGAGGAGAGGTCGACAATGGCTCCGACGGCTCGGAAGAATGATATGAGCTGCTCCTTCCTCCTCCTTGTTTTTTTCCTTTTCTTCTTTTTCTTTTGCACTCCTCCTCCCTTGTTCGGCTCTTCTGCCGTCCTACGATTGAGCTCCGGTGCAGCCTCCTCCCGTCTGGCACAGTGTAAACGGTTGGGGGACGACCGGTAGCTCAACTTGCCGGAGTGACTGGTGGAGGTCGTTGGGGAGGTTCGGTGAAGGCTCTGGCTGGATTCTGGGATGAGGGCTGGACGGCATCAGTGCCGACCGACGGCCCTGTCGGCGGCAGCAGGCCGGTGATGCCCTCCTGGATCGGCCATAGACGGGTTCGGCCTCCTGTAAATGCCCTAAAGAAAATATCTGTAAATTGTACTAAATTATCAACATTTTGCCAATGGAACAATGTCACCAATACTGTAAAAAAAATGTTGACCATAGCAAAAATGCTTGTAAAATGCCCCAAATTTGTTTATCTTGAACAGGTAGGTTAATTTCATGCAAGCTCGCCATCATAAATCATGCCACTATTATTGTAAAATACCAGCAGCAAAAATGCCTGTAAATGCCACTGGTATTTATCTCGGATTAGCAGACCAGACTAAATGCCATATGAGCCAACATAAATCATGCCCTAGTGCTAAAATGCCAAGACAGAAGAAGGCCTCATCACTGTAAGCTGCTCATCATAGGGAATGCCACGACACTGTAGGGTGTCACAGGAATAATGTCACTAAAACTCTTGGATTCTGTAGGAAATGTGATTGAATTTGTGCCAAGTTTAGAAAATTCTTGTATGACTGGTTGGCTGTGTGTTTTAAGTTTGTACAACATAGTATAACCAGGGCATCACCCAATAACTAGAATTTTACAATTTTACTCGAACATGCGTAACTCTACACCAATGATCCCATTCTGGCTTTTTTAGCCAAAGAAACCAAAGCTGGCCTTTTAATATAACCCAGAATGCAGCTTGTCTTGTCTAACGCGAAATATTGCTTGGTTCAGTAAAATATCTATTGATCAAATATTCTGCCTAGGCACGTACTCCTTTGGCTGGCAAATACCATGCTTAGGCACAAATTCTATGAACAATGCAGTCTTTTACATCTAAATTGACATATTTTAAACCTCACTAATCACCATTTTCTGTTTGTAGTTTGATCCTGAGTACAAGTTTCCCGTGGCTAGCATAGTTGCCTCTAGCTCACGATCTCGAGGTCACGGGGCCAGTTCTCGTGGTTCGAGAGCAACGCCATGTCCACAGGCATCGAGGAGATCAATGGACAGTGATGAGTCGGACGTGCCTAAGGAGGTAAATTCTGTATTAATTAATTTGTTTGATTATCATTGTTGCATCAGAAACTAACTGGTTATCTCGAAATCTTGCAGGAGTTTGGCCACTTCGGCGAGCAATTGCTCAATGGATCACACCTTTGCGATAAGGACAACTTCGAGGTACCTTCCTTTGCATCCTGAGCAAAATAGATTTAATGAGCAGGCTTGGTTACTAATCTAATTTTCTTGTTGTTTGACAGAGGGGTGACATTGGCTTGGCCATGTAGTGCCGCTCGGTGCCTATGCTGGATCACTTTGGGTGTCTTCCCAACTTTTTGCATGATTTTCTACTGCATCATAGCCCGTTCGGGGGCCTACTGTGGGTCCATGTCATCCATGGGCATTACTAGTTCTTCAGGGCTCTAACAGAGACATGACGTCATGAGACGCATACCTTCCACCTCTCATTCAGTGAGATGGTAGTCTTGCCTGATGATTGGGCTCTATTGACCGATTTATGCTTTGGTGGGGAGCCGATAGTGGAGATGGCGACGCAAGGCTTTTCCAAGGTTCCTCAGTTGTTGGGGCGTGAGCATCTGCCTCTCACCTGTGATTCGTATTACTTCCATTACAGCTAGCTGTGGGAGTGGATGAAGATCTGGACAGACTCAACCCCATGATTCCAGGAGGTGGACTATGTTCTCTACTACTTCCCACTCAAGTTGATCGGCTTGATCTTCTGTGATACCTTGGGCTACTGCGTGTTAGCTGACTTGTTGATTTATTTGACTGATATGAACAAGCTAGACCGTTATGATTGGGGCGAAGCTAGCTATGTCTACATGCTTTACGGGCTTGATGACATGGTCCACAGGAACCTACGCTCCCATGTAGGGATATATCCACTTTTGATGGTAAGTCTGGGCATTTTCTATTTCATTTAATACTATACTTATATCTGTTAGCTTTCTGACCCAAATGCTTTTGCAGTATTGTGGATGGAGCATGTGGAGAACGAGCACTATTTCTTTTGCATCCGTTCTGATCTTTTGCCCTTGCCCAGATAGTGGTGCAAGCCCGACCACCAGACAACCTCTGGCATCTATAACTATGAGGCATATCGTTATCTCTTGGACTTATTGAGCATTAATGACGTAAGTGCTACATTTATTTCTTCTATCTATTAAACATGTTTTGAGAATCCACTGCTCTGACATTTGCTACTTGTTTCTGTGCTTCAGGTGGACTTGCGATCGTTCAAGCGATACGAGCAAGTCGACCAAGCCTCGTTGACTTCCACTTGGGCACTTCACCAAAAGTAGGTGAAGTTCTATTGCTTAAAGTGATCTACTTACTACCTTCCGAGCCGCATTCGTCACTAATACACGAATGAATTTTGTATTCCTTTGCCTTTTCCCAAGGACATGGAGTCTTAGGCCTTCACTTGGGCAACGGCTTCGTCGGCCATGGTCGCCATGTTTATCGAGAGGAGCCGTTATACCTTCCACTCAGTGGACTACAATGAGTACCTAGATTGGTTCGAGCAGACGGGAAAACCACACTTGTACGATGAGGAGCTGAGGGAAGAGTAGAGGCACAACGGGCCAAGGTAAGGCTTTTTGCTTTGTTAATTCAACCTGTAACCGCTCTTTTGCTCTATATATGTTGTTTACTGCTATTTGATAATTTTTTTGCTTTTCAGGCATGATGGGAGGCATTTTTGGTGGTATGCTCGCTAACTCACTGTTTATATTCTGAGTTTGTAATTATATAAATGCCTGTTTCTGACTTGTTTATTGCCTTTCAGGGTGCGTGCCCTTGGGCTAAAGTTGTCACTAGGAGCAACGTCGAGTTCAGTCTCGGGCTAGACGAGGAAGATGTGTCTAGAGGTGAGAACCTGACTAGTACCTCCAGCTCAACTGTAGGACCTTCCCAGGCTCAAGCTACGTCCACCTGACTGCTAGGAGGTTTCATTACAGGGCTAACCGCCAAGTCATTGTTGCTACTCGGAGGGGTGAAGGCGATGACTCAGAGGACGATTAGAGAATCTAGCTACCATTCCATTTCTGTTTCTGTTTTCACCTATTTTAAAACAGTCTTGTAAACATTGAATGATGCCTGGTGTTTGACAATTGATTCACGATATTTGATATGCCATTATCCATTTTGGAAAGCTTGTATGTGTTAGTTACTCTAATGTGTGGGTGCTATATAGTTTGTTCTTCTATTTTTTTGTCAAACTATGTTAGTGGGGCTAGCCAAGGAAATGAGTTGCTCCCTGGGAAATTCCCTGGATTCCCTGCACATCTGATCTACGCTACTTGTCTGCAATATCGGCCTATGGTTGACCCATAATGCGTCAGGCTGTCTGGTTGTTTGGATTGTAGCCCTATAAAGGTGGTTTAAGGCTTCCACCACCATGATGGTCTATTGTACGCTAGGGCTTCCTCTCTATTTCTAGCCTCCTCCCTTGGGTTCTATGGTCCTCCATCGACGTCGGTGACTCTCCCCCATGTTCTCTGGCCATCTCTCCTCATGGTAAGTGGTTGCTTTACCTTGTTGAACCAAGAGCCTTCCAGACCTGGCCTTGGCTTCCCTTTTCATGCTCTCAAGCTACCTCAGTCCATGGTCCCATGCTACCATTCTTTGATTTCTCTTAGGCAGGGGTACCCCACTTTGGTAACTTTGGTGCATTGCTCGAACACTTTGTGATCATGGATTGGGGCACTCACTGTGGGTGATTGGGAGAGGCTCCACTCGTGGGGGATCTTTTCCAGGCTCCTTGATGTTGGCAATGTGGAAGTAAGCCATTATTTGCTATGTGCGACTGTCAAACTCTGAAAATTGGCTCACCATGTCTTTAGATTCAGTCAAACTGAAATGACTTTGACATTAGAAGAGGTCCAATGGATTTGGGGCATTCCGAGACAATTGGGTCCTCCGACGTTCATGCGTCATGACGGGTATCTCGCCATTCTAAGCCAACTGACCAGGCTTAACACCATTGATTGTAGGCAGCAGTTGGTCTGCATAGATGGTTCCTTACACATGCTTCGCTTAGATTATTTTGGCAAGGTGATACAAAGATGAGTTGAGCAAAGAGATGAGTTGTGGCTTCGTGGATTTGTCACATGCTTCCTTGGAGAATTGATATTCAGTCATGGCTGGACAATCATACAGATTGATGTTGCTAAGATTGCACTAGCCACGACTACTCAGTAGATCGATTTGACTCTAGTTATTCTGGCTGAGACATATTGGGGCTTGGACTAGATTTTGCACCACTATCGCCACTTCTACGGTTGCAGGGCCTTAGTGTAGGTAAATGGTGTTAATTCTGCTATTGCTTATGTAGCTTTCCTTGCAAATCCTTTGTTTGGTAGGTTTAGCTGGTAGCTCACATGGGTGTAGAGATTTTGTACCCTCAGAGATCTGCCTTCCTGTACTGTAGTAGTGGTCATGCTTGGACCATTGAGAGTGTCTGTACATTCTATGACTAGTTGGCAAACCTTACTGACGACCAGGTGACTTGGCACATCATTCCATTTGTTGCTAAGTCATTTGTCGTAATCTTTAATGACACCGACATGTGGCTAATCGTGCTCCCTGGCTTGGCTGGAGGGGTGGAGTATCATCCAGGTGACTTGGCTGGAGGACACTTATAAGCAGAGTCCAATACCTGAGTCCTTCCAGCTGTATCATCTAGCTTGATGGTTGAGCATGATGGTTGAGCTAGCATGATGGCTTCACATCGGTGTCCACTCCTATGATCTGGGCCTGGTGGTGGGCTGCAAATGTACTACAGGATATAGGGCCCATATTCACGAGACCTGACCCATTAGTGAAATAGCTTTAGGCGAGCCTTTGTTCAGTGATGTCGAGAGTTCCAAGAGCCCATGGACGAGTTTTGATGATTAAGGACAAGACATGAATTGTAATTTCAATGCTTGTTCACAACTCTTGTATTAAGACTTTCAATCATGATGAGTAGTCTTTGTTTTCAGCATTACAAGTATTCTGTTGTCCCCTCATTCTACCTAATATGTACTCTTAAAACTCCAATGATAACTGGCCAACTTTTGAATTTGGTCCTAACTAATCCATGCATCCCAACTACGCAACACAACTGCGTGGTCTACTCACGGTCTCCAGATGTCAGGGACTGCAACAATTGCTCTTCTATGTTGGAGATGGTCTGAAGGCTATGTTCATGACTATTCAGTCCATAAGTGTGGCTCAAGAGATCTTCGGTTATAACCGCTCGTGACTATTGTCATAGCTTGACTAATATGCCCTGAGAATGACTATTTTACCCCTCTCTACGCCTACTTAGATCTGATTGCCTCAAGTCTGTTTTCAGTTCTACTAGGAAATTCTCTTTACTGATCATCTGCCCCATTCCTGTACAGTGGTGATAGCTACGCACTACTCGTTCTCGAGGTAGCTGACTCGTCTTTGGCCGGAAAAGATTTACCAGAAAGCAGCTAACATGTCACGCCTCGAATTTTCCACAATAATTTAAAACAAAATAAATTACAGGAAAATTAAAGCTAACACAGGAAATACCAAACTACCAAGAACCTGTGTGTGTGGCTATGAGACTTCGATCTATATGTACTACGCTAAACCTTCTACACGTTTGCACCTACAACCCAAAACACAAAGAAAACCCATGAGTGACAGAAGTCACCCAGCACGTACCCCATGAAAAACGGCAGGAAAATAAAATCATAATTAATTTTCTTTTAAATTCATTTCACAAATCATTTTCTCTAAAACCTCACAAACCAGGCCTACACCGGCCAAACCACAACTAGGACTCTACCAGTCCAAAACCACAAGCAAAGGCCCTCAATGGCCAAAACCACACATAGTGAGTCGGGAAGCCCGACACCAGGCAACTAAACTCTAGCCACAAGCAGTCCACTAAAGAGCCACCAACGACGTCTACACTGCCACGACGTGCCACCCTATGCAGGAGTAGGGTTGTCCCGTGATTCTTCCACCTGAAGAACCATCACAAAGCCAACCCCTCCCTGGGAAGGTTGTCCTGTCTCTTAGGATGCTACTAGCTACGGAACACATGTCCCACTCACACTGGCCACCACAGGATACGCCTCCTCACGGCGTCCTCCACACACGGTGCTCAGAAGGGAGTCTCATACCTCCACACCCGAGCCTCAGTGCTCACAGCGACAACAGGAGTATCATACCTCCCCGTCATGCCACAAGACACCTCAACCCGTGGACCACAACCCTAGCCTTGAGACGATAGTCAATGAGTCTCATACCTTCAAAACCTAATGTCCCTCAGCCTCAGGTATCTCTGCCCCTGACCTCGACCAGGGAGTCGCGCTCTACCACCTGAGAATGTCGTCACATTCCCTAATCTCGACGATACAGTCCCACATTGTCTCGGCCTACACACAGAAAACTAGGAAAAATCGTTTTCCAAATCTGTCAACTCATCTCTTTTGAAATCATTTTCAAAAGCAATTTTATATCTTTAAGAATTCTTTCAAAACCTCAGTAAAACGGCACATCAGGTGTCCCAAGGGACTACCGCTGACGGCTCACAATCTCATCTCAAAGGGACAAAACAAACCAATCCATAAAACCCTCGAAAATCACATTTTATAAAAGCATTTAGGCCCTGATTCTGCATACCAAAAATTAGGTTCAGTATGCCAAAAATCCCTGGTTCGGTAGACCATTTTGGATCGATCAACCGAATTAGGTCAACGATCAACACTAAGGCCAAAATTGGTATACTGAAGATGGTTCGATTGACCGAAATCCACTGATTCAATCAACCGTCTAAAATCAAATGACTGAATTTCAACCAGAGGTCCAAAACTGATAGAAAATGGGCATAAGGAAATTGTTCGGTATGTCGATTTCTGCGAAAAACCGAAAACGGCCCAAACCTATTGTTCAAAATCATCTCAACTGGGACTAACGATCGGACCCTCCAAACAAACACCAAAAATCTCGCATAAAACGTAAGATATAGAATCGCAAAGGCATAAGGGTTAAAACAATCCAAATCTCAACCACCAGCATAAATGTCCATAAATCCACATAAAATCATAATAAATTCTAGGAATGTAAATGTACCTAGATTTCATGTAATCCTATCAATTTCTACCAATTTCATACTCTCTATTATAAGGGTTGGAGATACGTACCTGAGAAACGCTCCGACGATCCTTCCACCAACTCCGTCGACCACGATGCATCCACGGCCACACCACGACCATGGGGATGCGACTCCAAAGCTCCACGCACCACTACATGCTACCGCACGCCTCTACTAATTCTCGAGCACATCAAATAAAGGAGAGAGATGAAGTAAGGGAAGAGGTGGGGGAGAGACGGGGGAGAGGAGAGGGTGGGGGATGGGGAGAGTGAGGGAGAAGGAGAGAATGAGTGAGGGAGAGGAAAGAGGTGGTGTGCTCAGGACGGGAAGTGAAGGGGAAAGATGAGGAGAGGAAGGGTGAGCTAGTCGAGGCCGCGTGCATGGGCTTATAAAGCCATGCAAGGTGGTAGCTGAACATGTGCTCACCGCACATCCAGCCTACCAACAAAATGCATGAGAAAACCAAACTCACACCACCAACTTGCTCCCACCAATTGACCCAAGAAAGCGGGCCCCACATGGATCCACACCCAGGCCCAACACCCATAGTGCCACAATGCATAGTGCCAACTACGCACAAGAACAAGCAACAGAAGCCAGCCCACGAGGTCCAAGCCCAAAACCACAAATGGACCTTGGAACATTAACACCCGTCTAGGAATAAATTCATTAAAATGTAAATAATTACAAAATGAATTTTACGGGTGTTACATAACTTGCCCCTGGTTGAAGACAAATGGCTAGTAGTATCTTACTAAAAAGCAGTTGACATGCCCCTGACAGAGGACGAACAACCAATGGTGTCTTACCAAAAGGTAGCTGACATGCCCCTATTAGTGGGCACTGGAGGATTTTGCTAGAAGGCAGCTGACATGCCCTTGGTTGAAGATATCTTTTTACCAACGTGTAACCATAAGGGCAACTAGCATGCCCCTGGTCAAACGCAACAAACCCTCTCAAAGCCAATGCATGATTGTGGAAATGATATGATGGTGATGTTCAGGGATGAAGGATATATGCATGTTATTCTAGTTACCCTTAGTCTTGGAAGATCATTATTGCCTTTTTAGTGTGGACAAGGGGATACTTCTCAACCGAAAGGACTATATCTAAATGCCTAAATAGTTGGTGGCTCTCTGTGGAAAATGATTTGAGATCCCGGCTCCACATCAAACTCAGTGGGCCTCACACCTACTCTTTTCTGGATACTCTTTTCTTTCCTCCCTCATAGGCATGTAGGTTTGTTCCTCCCTTGTCCTAGAGGCAATTGGGCCTGGTTAAGTGGTGAAAAGCTACAAAAAAGGGGTGACTAATTCCTTTGGCAGTGGGAGGAGGCTTTCTCAGATACACTTCTACTCCTCTCCAAGTTTGCGTTTGGGGAGAGAGTCAGCCTACATGCCTCTATCTCTCTAAGGCTTGCTTCTATCTTAGACTTCTGTCTTCTTATTTCTTTTTGTGCCCTTTCATTGCTGGTATATTCTTTTCTAGCTCACGCTCTCTCTCTTAGCCTATCATTTTATCTCCCTCTAGAGATGTTGGCCATAGGGGTTTGACTGCTTCGCTTGGCTCTCAGTGAGTGGTTGCACCCATTCTTGCTAGAACATTCTAGATAGTGTCTTTTGGGGAGGTGACAACCCCTTCCACAACAAGCCAATCTTTCCAATTTTCATCATTGGGTCATGCTTATGATGATGATGCAGAATGTTGTGGATGCATTATGTATGCATGAAGAAAAATTGCAATGTGAAGAGTGAATGTATGTGCAAGTGCTTAGTAAAATGCATGAATGCAAAAGTGGATAGCATATATTTAAACACAGTGGGTAGAGGTGTGCAAGTGGAAGATGCGGGTTGTTTATAGGCTTTGTCAAGCTTAAGGATACAACCTCCAGTCACTGATGGTACTTCTTTAGGTAGCATGCATTGACTGGTTCCGATTGCTCCACTTGGTCCATATTCTCGAGGATAACAGCGCCTCCAGAAAAAACATGCTTGACAACAAACGGGTTGTGCTAGTTGGTCCGAAACTTGCCACGGGTATTTGGGAGACGGATTGCGTAGAGAACTAGGTCCTCTAGTGCAAAAATCCAGGGCCAAGCCTTCTTCTGATAAGACCTGGTAATGCACTTCTGGTAGCACTGGACATAATGCATGGCCTGCAGTTTGTGCTTATCAATCAAAGTCAGCCGAGTAAAGCAATCCTCAATCCACTCAGCTTCTTCTAGCTTTGCCTCTTTTAAAATTCTTAGGGATGGGATCTCCACTTTGACAGGTAAAATCGCCTCCATGCCATAGACCAGTAAATACGAGGTTACTCCTGTAGATGTCCAGACAGCGGTTTTGTAAGTCCACAAAGCATACAGGGAGTTTCTCGTGACAATCTTTGTGAGTCTGCCATTTTCTTCAGTATCTTGACAAGATTCTTATTGGTTGACTCTACCAAGTCATGCATCTGTGGGTGGTATGGAGAGGACCGATGATGTTTGATCTAGAAATTCTATAGGTAGTCCTCAATCCTCTTGGAAGTGAAGTTCTTCCTATTATCTAAGATAATTAAGTGTGGGACCCCATACCAGGCTATGATGTTGTTTCTAAGGAACTTCTCTGTTACAACCTTGTAGGAGGTTACTTCTACCCATTTGTAGAAATAGTCGATAGCCACCAAGATGAAACGATGCCCATTAGAAGCTATTGGATTGATAGCACCAATGACGTCAATCCCCCAAGTAGAGAAAGGCCATGGTGAGGTCATGTTGTGCAGTTGCTGTGGAAGAGCATGGATAAAATTTTCATGGATTTGATAGGTGTGACATCTTCGAACAAATCGACAACAATCTGCCTCCATAGTTGACCAAAAATAGCCTTGTAACATAATTTTCTTGGCTAACGGCACTCCATTCATGTGTGGCCCACATGTCCCAATGTAGACTTGCAGCATTACGACATCGGCCTCCTTCTTGCTTAAGTAATGCAAAAGCATCTGGTTGTACAATCTTCGGTACAGGTGTCTAGCACCAAGTACATACTTTGATACCAACGGGCCATGGTTCTTCGATCTATAACTATGGCGTGAGAGGGCAGGTTTCTGGTCTCTAGGAAGACTTTGATGTCATAGTACCACGGGAGCTTTTCTGTTGTATCTGATTTCTCTATGCTCATACAGTGTGCTGATTTATCTATACGAGTAACTGAAACTTCTATTGTATGGTCTTCTAGTATTGAGAGCTAGGATGCTAACGTTGCTAGGGCGTCTGCATAGGCGTTCTTGACTTTGTTCATGAAAGAAAAGTGGATTTCCTTGAATTTGGCCATAAGTCTTAGGAGATGAGTGTCGTATGATACCAACTTCAGATCTTTAGTCTTCCAACTGCCACTGACTTAAGAAATGACCAGTAAGGTGTCACCATGTACCTGTAGCTTGCTCACATCATGTTCCAACATGGCCTGAAGCCCAAGGATGCATGCTTCATATTCGGCCTCATTGTTTGTGCACTTGAAACTTAGCTTCCTTGCATAAGGGGTCATCTGGCCCTATGACACTACCAAGACTACACTGATGCCCATTCTCTTCTTATTGACTACTTCGTCGAAGTAAAGATGCCACTACTTCTCATTTCTGAGCTCCTCTGATTCTGAGTCATCCATGGTGAACAATATGTCCTTGTCAAAGAATTAAGTCTATAAAGATTGGTATTCTGACAAGGGCAAATCAGCCAAGTGGTCTGCTACAACCTGTCCATTCATGGATTTTTGTGTGACAAAGGTAATATCTTATTAAGACAATAACACCTGCCACTTGATGCATCTGTCCACAAATGCCAGCTTCTAAAATAAATATTTCATTGGGTCATGGCAACACAAAAGTAGGACAAGATACACCATCATGTAATGTCTCAGGTGCTGTGTGGCCCAGACAAGGGATAGGTACTCTTTCTCAATTGCGGTGTCCTTGGCTTCATAATCATTAAACTTCTTTTTTAGATAGTAAATGGCTCTTTCCTAGTAACCTAACTCATCGTGTTGACCCAAGACTACACCCATGAAATGCTATGCCACTTATTGGTAGAGGAGTAGCGGTTGCCTTGGTATTGGTGGAACCAAAACTAGAGGCCTTACTAAAAGTTGTTTGATCTTATCAAAAGCTACTTGGCACTCCTTACTCCAGCTAATCTAGGCATTTTTTCTCAGGAGCATGAAGATTGGTTTGCAAATTGTTGTAAGTTAGGTAATGAATCGACTAATATACTGTAGTTGCCCTAGTAGTCCTAGGACTTCTTTCTCTGTAGTGGGAGGAGGCATGTTAATGATAGTTCTTGCTTTGCTAGGATCCACCTTTATCCCCCTCTGACTGATGAACCAAGGAGCTTTCCCCATGATACCCCGAATACACATTTACTAGGGTTAAGACGGAGCTTATACTTCTACTGACGATCAAATAGTTTTCTTAGGTAGGTCAGGTGATCTTCGGGTTCTCTTGACTTGGCGATCATGTCATCTACATATACCTCGACTTCTCAGTGCATGAGGTCATGGCAAAGTACTGTCATCACCCTATGATATGCAGTACCTGCATTCTTCAACTCGAATGGCATCACCTTGTAATAGAAGATTTCCTAAGGAGTGATAAATGATGTCTTTTCCATATATTCTTCTGGCGTTCTGATCTAATTGTAGCTTGAGAAACCATCCATGAATGACAGCATCTTGTGTCTTGTGGTATTATCCACAGGACATCGATGTGAGGTAATGGAAAGTCATCTTATGGGCTCAGCTTATTAAAATCTATGTAGTTTATGCACATGCGGACCCATCTATCTTTCTTCAGCACTGGCACGACATTAGCAAGTCATTCTAGATAAAGAACGACCTTGAGAAAATCGACTTTATGTTGCTTCATGATCTCTTCCTTAAGCTTAAGTAGCCACTATGGTTTTCATCATTGGAGTTTGTATTTAACTGGCTTGACATTGGACTTGAGAGGTAACATGTGCATTACTACCTTGACATCTAGGCCGACTATATCATCAAAACTCCAAGCAAAGACGTCTATGTATTCTTTAGGGAAAGTGATGAACTCTACCTTGGCTTGAGGTGTCAACCTGGTGCTAATACGTACTTCCTTGATGTCACCTATTGTGCCAATGTTAACTAGCTCTGTGTCTTCTTCAACATGGAGGTTAAGGCCCTCTAGATCATTGTCATAGAGTTGAAATTCTGGCGGTGCATCATCATTTTCATCTGCACTTATGTCATCCTCCTCTTTGTAGGCTATGAGCTCAAACAGCATCTCTCGATTAAATGGGGGATCTGTAATGTCAAAAGAGAAGATCTGTTCTAACTCCTACCCTTGTTGGTGCTTGAGGAGAGTTACACTGACCTGTGTGTTCCTGTAGTAGCACTGGTTGGCCTCTACATTGGCATTCTCTGAGCCTACTGATGGACCAAGCTGTTCTACCTCTACTACTCCCATGTCTTTATTGGTATGTGCTATCTTTTCTCAGTTTTCTATTTTTTTTTGTATTTTCCTGCTGAGTTGGCTTTATTTGGCGATTGTCACTCTACTGATTATTATGACAATCACAACCTTGGCTCCTCCCTGTTGAGCCTAAACTAGAGTTTTTTTTACCCTCACCTTGCTTAAGGTGAGGCCTTGGTTGTAGATATCATCTAGACCCACCTCTTGGCTATTAGGAGATTAACTCCCCTGATCTAGTGAAGACTGATTCTTCCTTTTTCGAGGGCCATGACGACGGACTGATCTTGGGACTCCTGTGGTGTAGGTACGATGCTTTGCTCGATGGCTATTACTTTGCCTTTCCTGGTCCTATCCTATTCTACCGCATCCTTTGCTAACACGATGAGCCGCTCTTGGAATAAAACCTCTAGGTCCTAGAGCATTGTGTCTACTAAGCCAATGATAAGGGGGATGAGTAGGAGACCCATTGCGTCATGGTGTGTGTTATCAAACGACGTCATACCCTTCACCACTAGCATGACAGCCTCGGCTTTGAATCCAAGCTTGCTTATTGTATGCAAGGGGTAGACAATTAAGCCCACACCATTGTCTACCAGGGTCAGGGAAATCCAAAAGTTCTGATACTATGCAACTATGAATAGTGGCTGGTTGTGGTTGGTCTCCGCTGGAGGCAATTCATGCAAGGAGAAAGAAATGATTTAGGGTGTGGCGATCCTTCCCTCCATGGTTTCTAGGGTTGAGGGCACAATGGAGGAGGATACATGAGTGGCCCGAAAAACTCAGAGGAAGGCCTCCCTGTTCTCAACTGAGGTGTGGAAAGTCCTAGATTGAAATGTTCGCTTTGACCTTCTTCAGCTAAGCGGTAATATCGACCATGGGCTTGCTAGTGGCTATTGTGGTGGATTTAGGTGGGGCCTCATCAGTGATAGGCTAGGGAAGATGCCTTTCTAGCTGAGGTGGAGTAGGGGTTGGTTTCTTGGGTGCTGGAGCTGGAGCCTTGTACACCAGGCTCAATCGCGTGACCTCCATACACATTTTTGTGGCATAGTTATGGGACACACAGTGGGTGTCTTAGGTCATATTAATAATCATGGACGCGTAGGGGGTAAACTCCAACTAGGCTATCGGTAAACTTGTTGTGGGGGTTGCTGATGGTGGCAGTGGTTGGGTATGCTCTTGGATGGGCTTGGCTAGCAAGCAGATTAGGGTAGTGGGAGAAGATTGCATGGTGGGAATTGTTGCCACACGCTTTGGCTTAGTGGTGAGCTGGATCATGTTTATTATGGACCTCAAGCCTTTGAGGAAAAAGTGATACAGCAGTGGAAAAAAGGAGCAGACAAATCTTAAATGAGATCAGAGGGGTCTAACACTAATGCATTAAACCCAGTAAAAAAGAGGGAGTGAATCCCTAAAGTCCCTGGAGTGCCTGAATTTGCATGTTTGAGCAAGGGTTGGCTAACAATACTAGGCTAGAGTGGTGCTCGTGCTGGTGCTAGTGTTGATGCTAGTGCAGGCATAGACTCTATCTCTTGTGTATTATTCACAATGACCTTTCGATCGATCAAGTCTTGAATGGCATTCCACAAAGTGAAACAATTGTTCGTCGAATGTCCTACGATACAATGGAATCTGTAGAATAGACTCACATTGTACCACCCCAGAAGGAGATTCGGTAGTGGGCAAATTTTTGGAAACCTCAAGAGTAACTGTACCTTGGGAAGAATGATGCTGAGCGGCTCGACCAGAGGAATATACTCTTGTTATGGATGTCGAGGTCGTCGCCGTCCTTGGTATGGTCGTTGCCTTGCTGGTGCGATAAGGTACACTGGCTCGATAGTGGTGGTGATGCAAGGGGTGTGTGGTGTCCTACGTGTTGGTGCGTAGATAACTTGATGCTGAGCTGGCAGGCTCACTGCATTAACAGGGGCAACAGGGGATTTGACATATGCAACAGTGGTCTTGGGGGGATCCCTCATCTTGTTGAAGTTGTTGCTGATCCCATATCATGCCACATAGCTGACATACCCCTGCTATGGTGTAGGGTGTTGTGTTATGAATGCGAGGATTGGTAACTAACACAGGGAATAGGGGGAAGCAATATGTAGTGTAGGATGGGGTGCAGTGTAAGGGTGCAGTAGCTATTGCACTGGTACAAACCCAGGCAATAAGCTATGGAGATGTTTTGCTCCTGTCAGACCAAGAGGCTGACCACCAGGTGGAGGATTGAGATGTTAAGCTGTGGGTGGTGTTTGTGTGGCAGGTAGAGTCGACAACCTTATCGCTGGAGCAGCAAGAAACTGGGGCAATGGCCGAGGTGGCAATGCAGTGGGGGTAGCCTGGAATGCCATGACGAGATATAGAGGGACCTCAGGGATGGACAGAGTAGATGCAGTCAAAGCAGGATTCAAAGTAAGGGCCATGTTTTGCAACTTCTAGGCGAGAGCCAATAGATACTACGCATGCATGGGTGATGCCCCGTCAACAGCAGTATCGAGAGGCAAAAGTGAAAGCTGGACAGACGCCAATGGGGATTGGAAATTGGACTATCCAGAGACAACAAAACCTACTAAGGAAGCTGTTGCAGTAGGTTGGGTGGCAAAAGTGAGGGAGCTTTGAGGCAAAGTGGACACAGACGTCTCTAGGGCCCGTGTGGTGGTCACCATGACAGACTCAATGTTGGACTGTTGGCCGATCAAGGTCTACCATGGTCCAGAAACAGTAGGCAAAGAAACCCTAGATACTTGGAACTAGTATGTGGGAGGAATGGAGGGTACAATGGACGTCACTAGGGAAAGTGGGACCAAAGTCGATATCCCCTCCAAAATAGTAGTGACGAGAGGCTCGCTAAGGCGCTAGGCCATCGCAGTTCGAGAACTGATGCAAATGGAGCTACGATAATAGGGAGGAATACAAGCTCTACGACGAGCTATCATCGGAAGTGACGGATTGCTCAGAAAGAGGCTAAGAAAACCAAGTCAAAGGGGAAGTCAGCGAAAGGGGGCTTGAGCTCTAGCTAGGGAAACTCGCATGCTGAATTGTGGACAAGAGACCAAAGTCAATATAAAAGAACAAAGAACACAATGCAAAGTTTATTATGGTGGCATGAATGGCACACATGTATATGAATGCATCTAACATGCTCTCTCTCACTAACTAAGTGTGTCCTATGAGGCCGTCTACTTCAAACTCTCTCATGGGTTCACAGGTCCTCGACTCAAGACAGAAAGTAGGGTCCCGCTTTTAATCCCGGTCAAAGCTCTAGCTACGAATGGGTGGTGTGTTAGGAGCCTTGACTCTACTAAAGCATGGGCTATACCCTCTACTAACACCGACACAACCCCAGACAAGGGGAAACAGACCAATATCTCGTCCTATGCTAATAGCAATAGAACAACAGATTGGGATTGTCCTTCACAATGGTAGGTGGACTCAAAGGAGAGAGAATACATGCTCTTATATGCTCCAATGATGTAAATATGATTGATGTCTTTTACTTGCATTTTATTAAGGTATAACTGAGGAAAATGAATATTCTTGTCTCTAGTTATGCCTAAGTATTGTCATCCTCTTGTAATTATTTAATTTGACAAGGGAGGGGAGGCAAGTAAGTCTCTAATTTTACTAGATTAGTGCAAAAAGGGGAATAAAACAAACCAACATAGCATGCATACACCACACAACAATCAAAAGGCATGCTCATGGCATGTGAGGTGTTGTGAATCAAGCTTGTGAAGAATAAAACAAACATCAAGTCAAAAGGCATGATATCGTGGCACGTGCCAATAAGTGACATAACATATGTGTAAAATAAACATACACCAAGCCAAAAGGCATGCTAGGACATCAAATAAGGCAAACATGAATAAACAAATATAGATACAAAGCCAAA